>JAEOAD010001654.1:3427500-3443159 GCA_036365145.1 Orientallactaga sibirica
AGCTCAGAGTCACGACACAGACTCCAGGAGTTGGGTGAATCGGGAAGCGAGACTCCACAAACTTGTTTATTTAGGAAAATGCACGTGGGTTTTAAGGGGCTTGACTGGCTAATCCTTGTATTGGGTGGTCTCCTTTTTGTGACCAGTGACGGCCTGTCTCTGGATGGGACATCTCGTAGTAGGCTTCTCGTGAGCATGGGACTGTAGTTGTTGTCACACCAAGCCTGCACAGAATGCCATTTCCACAGAAGCCACTTCCTGTTTTCTTTGGCCATGCGGTCTGGCTAGGATCAGGCCTATACTGTGCCATACATATCCTCCTTTTTGTTTTTATTATTGGCAACCCTGAGAGGTATGTTTTTTTTTTTTGCCAAGCCATTGTTGAACCCAGGCCCCAAGGGATCATCACATATGATGGTGCCTGTCTTAGGTTGCCCCATCTCATGGAAACTTACCCATCATGGCCTATCCGCCATCCTGGTGAGAAAACCTGAGGGGTATGGCCTGGTATGGCTTTTAGCATGAGGTCTGGCTAGGGGTAGACGTGTATTGTAACATACATATGAGGATGTTGCCTAGGAGGCATGGAATGGCCAAGTGGGCATGGCTCTGTGGTGTGTGAATAGTCCCAGCAAGCGAGAATCAACTAGAGAGCCTGAAAAGGACTGGGGTAGGACAGGTTGCTGGGTGAGTTCACCCTAGCGTCATAGTCAGTAGCATTGAGTGTCCTTTATGGTAGCAGCTCAATATAATCAAAGGAGTTGCAAAGGAATTTATGGCTGGTTGGAGGATAGAATTACCATAAGAGGCATTAATAAACAGACGCCGAGGGGGCTACTCACTGAAGATCAAGGAGGAGGCGTCTCGCCAAGGCTGATGGGGCAGAGGGTCCCTGTTTAGGCACCAGATGTTGCAGTCTCCCCCAAGGCCAGCTCAGGAAGGACGGTAGGGTCTCTGCCGAGTTGGGGTGAGCAGCGCAGAGTCACGACACAGACTCCGGGAGTTGGGTGAAGCGGGAAGCGAGACTCCACAAACTTGTTTATTTAGGAAAATGCACGTGGGTTTTAAGGGGCTTGACTGGCTAATCCTTGTATGGGGTGGTCCCCTTTTGTGACCAATGACAGCCTGTCTCTGGATAGGACATCTCGTAGTAGGCTTTTCGCGAGCATAGGACTGTAGTTGTCACACCAAGCCTGCGCAGAATGCCATTTCCACAGAAGCCACTTCCTGTTTTCTTCTGCCATGCGGTCTGGCTAGGACCATGCCTATATTGTGCCATACATACATCCATACATACAGACATACCTACATACATACACACATAAAATATTAAAGGAAAAGTAGTGGACATGTACAGCGGCAAGAGATACTAAGGTGTCCAAACATGCACAGGTGAAATAAAAAAGAAAAAAGGGGGGGGGGAGAGAAGGCTGGAGAGATGGCTCCGTGGTCAAAGCTGCTTGCTAGCAAAGTTTCAATTGCCCAGTACCCACATACAGCCGTGTGCACAAAATAGTGCAAGCATCTCAAGTGCATTTGCAGGGCCTGTAGGCACTGTTGTTTCCATTCTCTCTCTCTCCATCTCAAATAAAATAAATAAATAAATAAATAAACAAACAAACAAACTTTTTTTTTCCATTGAGAACTTAGGACTCTCCCAATGTCTGCTGGATTACCAGAAGGGTGGTCCTCAGGTAGAAAGGGTGCTCAAAACTCATATCAAGTGTCTGAAATCCTCGGTCAGTTCTGGAGGTCCCAGACAGATGTGAGCAGGTGACTCAGACGCTTGTCAGGAGCCCCAATTCTATCACACAGCGATTCCCTGGGTCTTCCTGGCATTCTCTTTCCCCAGAATGTTCCAGATTCTCTAATCCAGGGGTTAGAGAATCTGCTCTCTCCAAATAAGGCATCAAATTGATCGACAGAAAATGGAAGGCTGAGCCAGTGGACAGGTTGTGCACAGAATCCTTTTTTTTTTTTGAAATTGAGCGATATCTCAGACTTCATCCCTTCACTCTGACGTTACAAGCCTACTGTAATGGGGATGTGTGCAAAATGAATGAACAGGACCCCAGCGGTCGTTTCCCTAGGGAACTCTCAGCCCAACTAGGAAGATCTTTTAAGGCTGAAGGACGAGGATGTGAAGGAGTTAGAAGCCAGCTGTTAGAGGGTGAGAGCCTGCTTCAAAGTTTAAGGTAGAGAGATTTTAAAATCTTACAGGAGCTTTGAGTTCAATTACTTGGACTACTTACTTATCATTGGTGTTGATGAGAGTGCCTCAGCTTTTCTAAAGTGTGCTCGGTTGTTGGTGCAGGGGTGCTGGAAGGAGAGGCGGGACTCCGTGACATACAAGGAGCAGTGTTCTATTTCTACCTGCTGACCCAGGGAGTAGGAAACTTATTCCTAAGGTGAACCCCAATCACGTTGTCATTTTCCCTGAATAATTGGCTTATTTTTAGGATTCTTTTATTCCTGTTCTTTCAGAGGAAACATTGTAAGTACACATCATAAGTTGGTACCCTCATGCCCATCTTCACTCGTGCCAGGCCATGCAGGACCCATCATTGTGGGATTGTGGGTGTTCCCCGCAGTGTTTTGTTTCCTCACTTTTGGGAGCAGCAGCCCTTCAATTGAGGGATTCAGTGCTTATCCATATTGCCCCACTCCCTCTGGTGTTTGCACACTCTCTTCTGCACAATTTCCTGAGCATTGGTGGCTCTGTTTGATTTTGTGTTGTTGTCATTTTCTTTTAGTTTTATACCTTTAATTCCAGCACTGGGGAGACAGAGGTAGGAGTATTGCCATGAGTTCAAGGCCACCCTGAGACTACATAGTGAATTCCAGGTCAGCCTGATTTAGAATGAGACACCTTTCATCCCAGCACTCAGGAGGGGCCCAGAGACTTAGGAGGATCCCTGTGATTTCCAGGTGAGCCTGGGCTGGAGAAACAGCTCCATGGTTAAAGTTGCTTGCCTGCAAAGCTAGCTTCCATTTTCCAGTACCCACATACAGTCATGTGCACAAAATGGCACATGCATCTGGAGTACAGTTGCAGTGCCTGGAAGCCCTGTATTGTCCATTCTCCCTCTCTCATTTTCCCTCTCTCTCTCTCTCTCTCTCTCTCTGTCTGTCTTTCTCTCTCACACACATACATAAATAAATAAACACTCCACAAAATTTCAAAGAACAATTCGTGTATGTGTCTGGAGTCAAGAGTACCTTGGGCACCCACCATTCATGTACGTTTAAGTAAAAAGTAAAAAGAAAAAAAGAGGAGGAAAGCTGGAAAAAGGGCTCCATGGATAAAAGGTACTTGCCTGCAAAGCTAGGTTCTATTCCCTGACATAAAGGCATGTGCACAAACTGTACTGTCCATTCTCTCTCTCTCTCTCTCTCTCTTTCTCTCTCTCTCTCTCTCACACACACACGCACATGCACATACATACATACATAAAATTTTTAAGGAAAAGTAGTGGATGTGTCCGGTGGCAAGAGATACTAAGGTGTCCAAACATGCACAGGTGAAATAAAAAAGGAAAAGGGGGTGGGGGGGGGAGGAGGAGGTGCTTGCTGCTTGCAAACGTACAGGACCAGATTCTATTCCTTTACACAGGTAAAGCCAGAAATGGGTATATCAGAATTTCTTCAAGCTCCAGAATCAGTTATAAGTGAAAATCAGGCTCAACAACCAGGCCAGGGGAAAGAAGCATAGATGGATGGATGGTGAGCTTTTCTATTTTCAGTTAGTCTGTCTTGTTCAGAAAAGAACATATTTTAAAGTTTTGAGGGTCTTTTCTTTATTTGAACTGTCTGCCTGCTTCCTAGATTTCTTTTTCTTTTATTTATTTATTTTGTAAAACGTTGTTGTTGACTTGGAATTTTCTCTGTAGCCAAAAACCGGCTTGCAACTCCAAGAGATAAAAATGGAGAACACAGATTATAAACCAGGCGTGGCTTTAATCCCAGCACTGGGGAGACAGAGGTGGGAGTATTGCCATGAGTTCAAGGCCACCCTAAGACTACATAGTGAATTCCAGGTCACCCTGAATTAGAGAGGGACACCTTTCATCCCAGCACTCAGGTGGCACCCAGAGACTTAGGAGGATCCGTGTGATTTCCAGGTGAGCCTGGGCTGGATATACAGCACTATAGTTAAAGTTGCATGCCTGCAAAGCTAGCTTCCATTTTCCAGTACCCACATACATTCATGTGCACAAAATGGCGCATGCATCTGGAGTACAGTTGCAGTGCCTGTAAGCCCTGTAGTGTCCATTCTCCCTCTCTCCCTCCCTCCCTCCCTCCCTCTCTCTCTCTCTCTCACACACACACACACATAAATAAATAAATAAATAAATAAATAAATAAATAAATAAACACACCACAAAACTTCAAAGAACAATTAGTGTATGTGTCGGGGGGCAAGAGCACCTTGGGCACCCACCATTCATGTACGTTTAAGTAAAAAGTAAAAAGAAAAAAAGAGGAGAAAGGCTGGAGAAAGGGCTCCATGGATAAAAGGTACTTGCCTGCAAAGCTACATTCTATTCCCTAGTACCCACATACAGGCATATGCACAAACTGTAGTGTCCATTCTCTCTCTCTCTCACACACACACACACACACACACACACACACACACACCACATACAAACATACATGCATACATACATACATAAAATTTTAAAGGAAAAGTAGTGGACATGTCCAGCAGCAAGAGATACTAAGGTGTCCAAATATGCACAGTTGACCTAAAAGAGGGTTTAGGAGCCTGAATAGTTTGCCCAAGTAGAGAATTTTTGTTGTCAATGTTACTCAAGAAATGAAGAGACCCTCATAATATGAGCTTGTAACCCCAGTTATTTGGGAAGTTTAGGGATGAGGGCCACAAGTTCACAGGCTGTCTGCTACAAACTGATTTCTAGGTCATCCTGCGCAAATTAGAGAAAACTTATCAGTAAAAGCAGGGTTCTGGGGGTGTAAATTAGCTTAGAGTGTTTACCTACCATATGAAAGGCTCTAGGTTTGATCCTAGCACTGAATAAAAAGAAAGAAAAAAGGAAATGAAGACAGAGTCCTTTCTCCTTTGAACAATATAAGTTCATTTCCTCAGTTGTTCACCTTTGGTTTATTAGAAACTGGCTGAACCATCAGTTGAGACTTGGTAGTAGAGGAAATCTGCCAGAAGTCACACCTTTAATGAGGGAGAACTTGTATGAAAGTGAAAACAACACATATTTCTATTGTTCTTAGAAATACAGTTTCTGAGCATAAAATGAAGCCAGCTGACATTTCCTAATTGAGAACATTTCTCAATTGCTTAAAGATGGCAGTAACAATCTAACAGATTTCTGGGCTGGCAGTCTCAAAACCTGTGAGGATGGTATCAGGTATTCTGATAACCCAGTTCTATAGCTTTCAGGACTACAACTTCAGGGAGTGTAGGAAGGTATTGGTAGGTAACACTTGATCCTGTCTTTCTCATATGCTTCCTGATTCATAAGATATATGGGACTCTACTGGGAATCTCCCTCTTCCAGACATAGGCACACACTGTGATTCCAGACATGTCCTCTACATAAGTAATTAGGAGCCCATGATCTCCCTTTGCTGCATTTTAGAAGACCCACATCTTGGCTCTGGAGTGGTTCACTTGATAGAAACCTTCCTGACATATTCCATGAAGCCATATTCCTAGTGTTCAGCAGGGTGCTATTCTGCTGTGTCTGGGTCGTCCGCCTCTTCAATTACTATAACACCCAAGGGAATGTCTTGATGAATGTGATGATCTACCCAATACAAGTCTGCTAGGATGGGTCCCTGTACCAAAATGCTACATTATCTTATAAAGACCCCAGGAACAGCCTTCAGTGGGTGAAAATGTAGGATTTTGGGGCAAAGAAATCATTGGCAGACACTTAAAAATGAACTGCCCATTGCAAAGAGATAACCTGGTTAAAAAATTGATGACTCACCCTCCCATTGAAAAGATAAGCTCTGGTTGTACTTGAGGGACACCAACCCATGCATGATCAGCTGCATAAGACCAACAGATGTACTCAGATATGTGGTGGCAAAGGAAAGAATCAGGATCAGAGAGACTTAGACCAGAGGCAGCTCTTTTTGCTGAGTCTCATGGAAATACAGGGAATGGATAGACTGAAGTGCTTGCTACAGTGCTCTGGAGTCCTAGGGCTGTGCAGGTACAAGTGGTATTACTGAAACTGGAAGTTGAGAGAGTTGAGAACTCATCATATGATAAGGGGCTCTGAGGCTTTGGGAACAGTGTCTTATGTGTGGCTGTGGGTGGGGGGGGGCTTCCAGAGGGTTACTAAGGAGAAAGGAGAAAGAACAGGGCATGGAAGAATATGGTTCCAGGCCCCAATACTACAGAAGGTCTTTCAGGATTATCATAGGCTCCACCACAGACCAGGGGGTGCCCAGGCGGGCACTGAATCTAGCTACATTTATAGCCCATGCATCTACATTTCCACTGGAGGCCACCTGCCAGTGGGCAACCACAAGGTCCATAATTTCATGGCCTTCTTTCTGTTTGGTGGCTGTTTTGGCAATGACATCTCCCCCACAAATATGCTGGCCCATCTGACCCTAGTCCCCAGAACTATGTCAAGGAGAATGAGACAGTGGGGTGAACTTTGATGAAGAGACCCCATTCCTGTGAGGCAGTTTGGCCAGCAGCAGAACAGAAGCTCTCAAATGCTGTCAGACAACACCCTACTTTACTAGAAACCCAGACATGACATGTTTTGCAGGAACAGCATTCAACTGCTCTTTCAAGACTTTCCCTAATCTCAGAAAAGAAGGTAGTGTTTAAGAAGCTATGAAGACAGGGGCCCTCTGGATTTGCAAGACTGGCCAGGTACCTCCATGCCGGTTCCTCTTCCCCAAGCAGGTAGAGCGGAAGAGAGAGAGCCAGGCCAGCAGCTCCTCTCGAGGCTGAGCGGGATGACAGGTGTCGGCGTCTCAGACCCTCCCCCAAAACACAGGAGAGAAAAACGCACTGAGCCGGGAGCCTGTCGAGGCAGGAACTTGTCTTTTATTGTAATGAGAGGGTATATATATATATATTTTGAGAAAGAGGGTGGGAAAAAGGATGAGAGAAAGGTGTAAGGGCCAATAGTATTTCACCACGTCAGCAGTAGCTGGGCGGGGGCAGTTTTGGCTTAGGCCTTGCTGAGTCACTCCTAAGCGGAAGTAGGCCAAAGACAGGTCGCCAAACTCTAGTCAGGCTCAGGAAGTTCCACTAGGCCTCACACCCGGGCCTCTTAGGGCCCAACACCTCCAGATTCCTGGTATGAAAGGGTGGGATGCCATTTACCACTGTCATTAACTGGGAAGTTGGGACTCATCCAGAATCTACACTTCTAACTAGAGGCCATGGGACATGTTTGGGGCTGGCCTATTGCCTAGTCTCTGGCCAGCTCAGAGCCTGGCTGTGTGGCAAGCCCTGGCTTCAATGGAAGGAAACCAAGTACCCATAGTAGTTGCTCTGGGCCCTGCCAGGGTCATTGTTAGTGACAAGCTGGGTTTGTGCTGAAGTGACTCTTCCTGCAGATTGGGGGAAAGTAGTCTAAGATGTGACGAAGTCTGAGGCATATGAATAGAATTGGAGAATAAGGGTACTCGGTAAGAAGACCAAAAAAAGAGAAGGAAACCTTTGGTGAACGCTAAGGAAATTGGAGCCTGAGATGGAAGTAATGAGTTCTTGGGGAAAGAGGGGAGTGGACAGGATAAGGATTTCAGGGAAGTGTTAGGGCTAGGGTAGGCAGGGGTACTGCAGAGATTTTTAGACAGGGCACCAATGGATTCAAGGACTCACAGGAAGATAAACCCATAGTGCTCTATGCAGGAGACCAATAAGGATATCACTCCTGTGGTGTTTGTTCTTAGATACTCAGGTATAGATTGAGTTGCTTGTGTACAAGATTAACAAGAAGAACTGAACCATGGACTGCAGCACCACAACTACTTCCAGCAGATTCATAACCGCATGTGCATTTGGAATGGGCAAAGGCCAGAAGCTTAAGTGCACTAGGAGATCAGTATGGGGAACCAGGACCTCTGCAGGAAGAAATCAGTGAACCTCACCCAGTACCATTGTCACTCACTCTATTGTATAGCTGGGGAGACTGAAGCCCAGGAAAGGGAGTGCTCTGGACAGGGTTCCTGAGCAGGTATATAATGAAGAAACTCACTGCCAACAACATCATGTAATATATCCTGAAGGAGGCGTGTCCCCACTCCTTCTAGGAAAGAAGACAGCAAAGATTAGGGACTATTCAGCTGAGAGCCCTGACTTGGTCTCAGAGACCAGTGGTTTACTCAAAGTCTTACAAAAGTCCCTTGGGTCACAGCCCTTCCTGTTGTGCCTTAGTCCATACCCAGAAGGAGGGGAGTGGGAATTCACACAGAGCGCAACCTTTACCACTTTCCTTTACCACTTATCTAACAATGAATGAAGGCCTCATATTGTAGCCTTGAATTCATTACTACCATTGACAATGTATATTCTAGTCAGAACTTGAGAATGATAATCATCCTTTTTTTTTTCATTTTCTGCCAGCACCATTTCCCATCTGTGGAAACGGAGGGAAGTTTCATGTTTTCTATTAATATCAATTTAAAATTTAGCAAAGGGCATAGGATGGATGGCAGGGAAATGGCAGAGGAAGGAGCTCCAAAGGTAGAAAAAACATCAGCTGAGATGTCACTCAACTGTTTGGAAATTTTAGCAACTAATTGAAAATTCACAGTCATTAGAGGCCTCTAGAATAATGGTAGCAGAGGACAGGTACAGAAACCGAGTTGACAGCACAAACTTCACTATAAAGGATTGCAGCTGGTTTTGATGCTTGGTGGTGTCCAGAGCTCTGGCTAGTGGGGCTGATCTCTATCTTAACTAATAGCAAAGATAGTATTAGTCATTAAATACCTGGGGGCCATAGATTGCAGTTGAGGCTAATGAGAAACTAAATAACAGTGCTCCAGAGAATGAGGACCTAGACTTTAGAAGACAACAGAGAGCTGCAAAATTCTCAAACTCCCACATGGGACTGATCTGCATGCCCTACAGATAGGATGGGACTCCGCGACAGTGGCAAATATCAGCCTTCAGTCAGCTCTGGAAGATTTTATTGATTTCAGATGATTAAATATATCAGTGTCTAAGGTCTGGGAATGTGACTCAATGTGACCTAGCTTATGTGAGGCCCTGCATTCAATCCCCTGTACCACACACAAAATCTATCTGATCACTAGTTGAGCACACAACTTCATGCTCTGCTTCTCCCTTTCGGTGGTCTGGTGACATAAACAAAATTCAGTACTATTTTTAGATTGTAAATGCCATAAAGGGCTGTAGAGATGGTTTAGCAGTTAAGGCACTTGCCTGCGAAGCCTAAGGACCAAGGTTCAATTCTCCAGTACCCATGTAAGCAAGCTGCACAAAGTGGCACATGTGTCTGGAATGCATTTGCAGTGGCTGGAGGTCCTGGCATTCTCCATTATCTCTCTCCCCCCCTCAATAAACAAATAAATTTGCCATTATTTTTTGTAAGCCAGCCTGAGACACCAGGACAAGAAATATTGTGGCCAATTTTTGAGGTTAAAATGCTTCTATACAGAACTTGTAGGTGGAAGTTCATTAAAGCTTCATTTGTAAGAGCCACACCATGAGAAATATTCCAAGTGGCCATGAGAAAATGGGCAGATAGACTGCAATGTACCTGTACATGAAAATATTAGAAACCAATAAATGCTGACGAACCTTTGCCCCATGGTACAACAAGCAAGAATCTCAGTTACTATCCAGCTTGAAAGACGACAGTTCCTTGTCAAAATACACACTGTGTTAAGTGTATTTTGTATTTGACAATCATCAGCTGTGTACAATTCTGGAAAATTCAGAGAAGTCCTCAGCTCGAGAAAGCATATCAGTGTTTGCCTTGTTGTGATGGTGCAGAGAGTGTCAGGGAGAGGTGGGGGAACAGGTTGCCAGGGACAAGGGAAAATGTTCCATTTCTTAACTGAGGTGATTATTTCATAGGTCACATGTCAAGCCGATACAGCTGTTTGCTTTACATGGCAGCATTTTGGTGTAGGTCAGCATTATTGCAATAAAGCCTTGAACAGTCAAACAACAAAAGCATGAAGAAACTCATTGACCTATGAGGAAACATGAAATCACCAAACGTGTTTGCAGTGGTTGCCTCTGAGGAAAACAGGGGGGCTGAAGAAGACAAAAATATTGGAAGACAGAATGGCAGAAGCAGTCAACACACAGCTCCAGGAGGTTGGATGAAGTCCAAGCAAACCAACAGGAAAGGCTCAACAAGAGCAAATGGCCTACACAAAGTAAAAAGAAAAAGAAACTCTAAAAGGCAGGCTGAGAAAGGGACCACGTTACAAAAAAAAAATAGTAATAATTGTCTGCAAATGCAGACCCTCTAAAATAGCCTTGGCATTGTTTCAAAAGTCAAGTTACTCTGTCAGGTGTGGATGTTCGTGCAGATTTGTACATAACAGAATGAATTGTATCTATTTGTGTCAGTCTTCTCTATGCATGTGAGAAGTGGCAGAAAGGGGTAGTGTATCAGCCCATTACTGACAGAAAAACACCAACACATGAAAATGCAAATATATTATTGCATATCTGTATGGGCTTGATAAAGTGTGACAAAACAACAGGTATTTGTGCTCTCTGTATCCTCAGGTGTCTGAGCTCTGCATGGGTTGCCATGTGAAGGGGACTGTTAATCATTAACTAGCTGTGGGGAGGTCGCGTTTGGGGTGAGAGCATAGGCTAGCTCAGTGCAGAACACCACGCTGGTGTAGCAGACAGCTTCAGGTTCGCTGAGATGAACTTCCAGACCAGGCACAGTTATGGAGGAAGGGATATTTATTGAAGCTTACAGATCCAGGGGAAGTTCCATAATGGCAGAAGAAGCTGGCCTGTCTTCACAGGACCAGGCAAGAGAGCAAAGCCACAAACAAAAGCACAGCACACCTCAGGAGCTCCTGCTAGGCACACTTTGCATAGCTTTACAATGGAATCTCAAACCCACCACCACACCTTAAGATCCCCCAGTGACATTGGCTCCAGCCAGGTGGCTGCAGATGCAATCAACAAACTATTAAAACACTGAATATATTGGGGGCCATCTATTCAAACTACCACAGCTGGTCATCAGAATCAACTATGGAACAAGACTGCCTTGCTTGGAATCACACCCCAGATTCTGCTGTTGGGCCAGTTGTCAAAGCCCTCTGTCCCAAGGCTGAAATGGAGATTGTGATCCCATGCATTCCACAGATGGTTCCTGGCTGCAAGAGTGTCTCACACCACTTTGCATGTGTGTGAGACAGGCATAAAAAGGGTACTCACTGGAGCTTACATCAAAGACAAATTAAACTCATACAGGGCAGACATCTAGCAGTTCAGGGAAGAAAGAACAAATGTGATTCAAAATTGCTATAGGGTTTCAACCTCTCCCTCCTGACCCAGCCTACAATCAGTGAAGAGACCTGTGCTGTGTTCAACTGTATTAGAGATTCACTACAAGATTAAGTGACTTGTAGGCTTGCAAAGCTCAAAGGGTTTCACTAGGATTCTAAGAGCAGATGTGCATGACTACTCTTCTGGCTGGAAAGGGGAATAAAGGACTAAGAAGGAGAAGCTGAGGGGAGGGCAGGGAAGGGATTGGCATATTCTCGGTTAGAGGGAAACTGACCAAGGTGCATGGAAGAAACCGAGAATTAAACATTTAAAATTGCTGGAGGCACCAATAGAGGAGCTCAAAATCGGAAGAAGTTATGAAAATTAAGAGAAAGAATGAGAGCTGAGGGAAGGCACAGCGGGTGGAATAAACCACCCTCTGCAGCAGAGTGTGATCACCTGAACTCCAAAGCCTATGGATTATTAAGAAAGAAGAGTAACCAGTTGATCTGAAGGGAAGACACACTGGACAGAAACTGACAGAACACTGGAAAGAAAAGTCAGAAAAATGGCCATTGGAAGGTGGGTGTGGTGGCTCACTCCTGTAATTCCAGTACTTGGGAGTCAGAGGCAGGAGGACGGCCATGAAATCCAGGCCACCCTGGGCTACGAAGTGAAGTCCTGGTGGGCCTGGGTTCAGGATGAGAAACACTTTCAAATCAACTAAATAATAAGTTAGAAAGAGAACGGTTCAGGTTGGGAAAAGAGAGCTGGGAAGTAGGGAGCGATGGGATTTGAGAACTTTGTGGTTTTTTTGTTGTTGTTGTTGTTTTAGCTCCCTTGTACTTTATCATTATATGTGCATTGGAGGAAGTAGAAAGGATAGTGTTCTGCCCTGGAAAGTGACTATCACACAGAAGAGGAGAACGTTTTATGTCTGTTCAGCAGACTGCAAAGATAAATAGCTCAGCTCCCCATGGCACTGAAGACCAACTAATCACATTTCAGTTATCCATAAGGTATGTCCCCTCACAATCATAGACTTTGATAATATTTTTACCTAGATGACATGGCAACACCAAAACACTTTCAGTACATTTGCTCTGCAGCAAAGAACTTGGCAGAGTTTGTCACCTTTAATAAACTGTGTCCAAACTTGTCCCCATGGCACTTTTGAAAGGGGTGACAGAAAGCCCAGTTCTGATTGAAAACCCAATTTTGTAGAGGGAGTATTATCACCACACTAAGTCCCTGGTTTTCCTTAAGTACAAAAACTGCCATCCTTTCATGCATTATTTTGCAAAATTCTTTGAACCTCCCTCCCCTGCACACAAATCAATGTATGCCCAAGTTCCTATGGTTGGGGGAGCAGTTAAAGAGTGTATAAGCAGGCCAGGCATGGTGGCACACGCCTTTAATCCCAGCACTCGGGAGGCATAGGTAGGAGGACCACCGTGAGTTCGATGCCACCTTGAGACTACTACATAGTGAATTCCAGGTCGGCCTGGACTAGAGGAGTGAGACCCTACCTCAAAACAAAAAAGTGTGTATAAACTAAGTGAGTTCAGGCCAGGGAATCGGGAATTCCTGAGTGGAGTAAATGCTTCCATTACCAAGGACTGTAGCCCAAAGAACAGACTCCCTCTGTACTGGCACTTTGATCCTGGTGAGAGAAAAGCTTCCAAACCTCTGCAGGTGCCAGAAAGAAAGAACACAGACCTTCGAAAACCTGATGACCAAACACATCCTCAGGACAGAGGGAAATGAGACTAATAAGGAGTCCATTGTATTGGGCATTGAATACATGCCAGGCACTGGTAGAAACATTTGCCATCCATGACCACTTTTCATCCTCATAAATATCCCTTTGTATGGACAAGGCCTCCAAAGGTATGGAAGAGAAGAAGGCAGAGAAACATGGCCAAGGTAAGCAGCACTCCTAAGTCATGGCCTTTGGTGCAGGTTATAGACATTGTAAGAAGATCACTGCTGCAACCAGCCTGGGATTATGACAGTCCGTACTGGGTAAACATTTCAACATATGATAGAAGGTGAATTGGCCCCCAGATAGGAAACTACCTGAGATGCTGACAAAGACCTCTGTCATGACCACCCTTTTTTCTTGATTCCAAAGCAGGTCGTAGCAAAAGAATTTATTATAAAGGGAATTGCCAAGATGTGACAAAACTGTGGAAGCTTTCCTCCGGGGTCTATAGCCCTCTAAGCCATAAGCTTCTAACTTGGTTCTCAGTACAGGTATGTAATCCCTCTCACTAAGCTGGCTTCATGTCCAATCAGACAGCAGTTGATCACACCCAGAGCCTGCATGGCACTCTTGCCCTGCTATGCACATCTTGCAAGGCTGATTGCTTTTGTAGCTTGTTGGATCCACTGCTTGTTCAAGCTGTTGGTGACCATTTTCCCCCTGCAGCTTACATAGCCCTGTCCAGCACTAGGCGAGCTATCCAGCATAGCACTGACTCACATCTCAGTTGCAGATTGATATCTCAATGTCCCATAACCATAGCCCGTGGTGTCTTCAACAATTTTAAGACTAGTAGAATGGTGCATGCCTTTAATCTCAGCACTTGGGAGGCAGAGGTAGGAGGATCGCTATCAGTTCCAGGCCATCCTGAGACTGCGTAGTGAATTCCAGGTCAGCCTGGGCTAGGGCGAGACACTATCTTGAAAAACCAAAAAAAAAAAAAAAACAACAAAATTGAGTCTTAAAGTTTAGTCCTTGTGTGTAACCAAGTGCTTAGATAATGGCTGCAATCATATTGGGGGCCTCATGGGGCACCCCAAACAATAGCTGACAATTGTGGGGGGGGGTTACAGGATTCTGGCATGTTTATTCATTTCCATTTGTCAAAACATCCCTGCAATCCAGGGATGAAAGCTATTTGATTGAGGTCGGTGGAATATTTGATATAATCTTTGATACAAATTGCAAGAATTTTACTCAGAATATTTGCATTTAAGTTTAACAGGAATATTGGTCTATAATTTTCTTGCTGTTATTCAGTCTGGTTTTAGTCTTGGGATAAATCTGGCTTCAAAAAAGTGTCAGAAAACATTCCTTCTTTGACATTTTGGTAAATAAATTAAAATGCATTGGTTTTGCTTTTTTTTTTTCTATAAAGGTTTGGTAGCATTTAGCAGTGAATCCATATGGGCCTGACCTTTTTTGTTGTTGTTGTTGTTGTTTGGAGGCTTTTAATTACAGCTTCAATCTCATTAGATGTTAGAGCTCTGTTAAGACTATGTCTTCAGGGTTTAGCTCTCATAGATCACGAGTCAAGATATTCAGACATTTCTTCCAGTTTTTCCAATCTGATGGCATATAGGTTGTTGAAGTATGTCCTTATTATACTCGCTATTTCATTAGTACCTTTCTAACATCTCTGTTCTCATGTACACTCCTACAGATTGGGATCTTCTCTTCTTCCTCCCCTCAATTTGGCCTAAAGAAGAATGTGTATCTGTAGAGATTTTTCAAATTTATTATTTATTTATTTATTTACGAGAGAGAAAGAGACTGAGAGAGAGAGAATGGGCATGCCATGCCCTCCAGCCACTGCAAACAAATTCCAGATGAATGAGCTCCTTTGTGCATCTGGCTTACGTGGGTCCTGGGGAATCAAACTTGGGTCCTTTGGCTTTGCAAGCAAACGCCTTAACCACTAAGCCATCTCTCCAGCTCTCTGTAGAGTTTTAATGGATTATTTTCTACTTGTCTGTTACATTCCTTTGATCTATAGACTTGTTTAGATGCAAGGTTTATTTAGTTTCTGTTTAGATGATCTTTCTACGGGTAAAAGTGGGGTATTCAAGTCAGTCATTATTATTGTCTTAGGACTTATGTCTATTTAATGTGTAGTATGTCTTGCTTTATAAAATTTGGTGCACCACCCTATTGCTGAAGATACCACAGTCTACATCAGAGGACATCGGGATACCACACTAAAACAGAGAGGGAAACTGGCACCCTTCTGGCTAGGCCTCATAGTGCTGGGAAGCACTGTGGAAGCTACTGGGACACAATGTCACCAACAGCATGAATAAGCAGGGGACCTTGCAAACTCCGAAATCAACCAGCCAGGCAAGATATATATACCTATGCAATAGAGTCACACAGGCTTTGCTGGTAACCAGCTGTTCTCTGATTGGACATGAAACACGCTCGCTGGGAATGAACTCACATCTG
>JAEOAD010002398.1:0-23586 GCA_036365145.1 Orientallactaga sibirica
ATTTTTAATTTAGTTATTTGAGAGAAAGAGAGAGAGAGAAATAGGAATGTCGAGAGAGAGAGAGAGAGAGAGAGAGAAAATAGAGAAAATGTCAAGTCAAGCTGCTAGCCGCTGAAAACAAACTCCAGGTCCTGGGGGATCAAACCTGGGTCCTTGGCTTTGCAGGCAAGTCCCTTAATAGCAAAGCCATCTCTCCAGTCCTCTACCTCATTTTATGAGACAGGGTCTCTAATTGAGCCAGGAGCTTGCCCAATTCAGCTAGACTAGCTAGCCAGAGAATCTCAGGAGTCCCCCTGCCTCTATCTCCTTGGTGCCAAGATGGCCAGTATGTGCCCCTGTGCCTGGCTTTTGCGTGGGTGCTGGGGAGCTGAACTTAGGTCGACATGCTTGTGCAGCAACACTGTACCAACTGAACCACCTCCCTTTCCCGAATCATTTGATCTCTGAATTTCTGTTTTGTAAATAAAGCCCCATGGTGCAGTGGAACATGTCTGTGGGGGAGGGGGCTGAAGCCTGAAGTTCAGATTTCGGTGAGGAGATAAATATTGGTTTGTATGGAAATAGGTTGGTTTGGAAAGGCAAGTTATTTTCCTTTGAACATTTTATCTTAAGTAATGTACCATTTGAAGTTAACATGTCTAATATAAAATCAAAAATTCAATGGAAAGTCTTCATACAGTGCCATTGGGTTATACATATCACAAAATGGTCTCTGGCTTTGTGGTTGTAGGAAACAAAATGATTCCTTGACTATATAAGCAAATATTTTCCACCTTTGTCTCTGAAAGAACTAATGAGATCTCTGTCTCTCTCAAATCAGCTCTAAGACACAAAGACCAGTACTAGAAGTGCTTGTAGGGGATTTGTTACTCATCTGTTCCATTAGCACAGTTGCCATCTGTCTCTACTTTTTCAAATTTTCAAATTAACTTAATTGTAAAAAATTATGGGATATAGTGTCATAATTCAGTGAGTGTACAATGTGTAATGGTCAAATCCTGAAATAAGCATTTCCATCTTTTTTTTCCTAGTGAATTCCAGATCAGCCTGGGCTACCGTGAGACCCTACCTCTCAAAAACCATAAAAAAAAACAAAAAGTGTATCTATCAGAGACAGAGAGAGTTCCATATTAAAAAAACACTGTATGGCAGTCGGATGTGGTGTTACACACCTTTAATGCCAGCACTGGAGGTTGAAGTGGGAGGATCACTGTGAGTTCAAGTCCAGTGTGGGACTACATAGTATGTTCCAAGACAATCTGGGCTACAGGAACCCTACTTGGAAAATAAAATTAAAAAACAACAACAACAAAAGCACACACAACCCCATGTAGTAGCTTTTTACTATCCTTATAAACACAGCCTTCGACCTCCCCAACATCACAGGGTCTTGGTACTTTAAGCATTACAGTGAATGATTTCCAGGTAGTAAGGAATTGTTAACGATGATGTATCAATCATATTTGGATCTAGAAGTTTCTATAGCAATTATTTTGTCACTGGGAACTGGGGGGGCATAGTTCAGTGGAATGGACTTGCCTCACGAAAGGAACCCCCTGGACTCCCTGGTAATGCAAAAAAGAATGAATATAGGGCTGAAGAAATGGCTCAGCGGTTCATGTGCTTGCTGCAAAGCCTAACAACATGGGATTGATACCCCAGTACCCATGTAAGCCAGATGCACAGAGTGGCACAGGCATTTGGAGTTCCTTTGCAGTGACGGAAGGCCCTGGTGCTCCCATTCAGTCTCTCTCTCTCCTTCTGTGTCTTTGTAACTCTTTGCATGCAAATAAAAAAAATACATTTTTTAGGGTGGCAAGGTGGCATGCGGCCTTAATGCCAGCACTCAGGAGGCAGAGGCAGGAGGATCATCAGGAGCTCAAAGCCACCCTCGGACTACAGATATATTTATTTATATGTATATGTATATGTTTTGTTTTGTTTTTCGAGGTAGGGTCTCACTCTAGCTCAAGCTGACCTGGAATTCACTCTGTAGTCTCAGGGTGGCCTTGAACTCACAAATATCATCTTACGTCTGCGTTCTGAGTGCTGGAATTAAAGGCGTGTGCCACCGTGCCCGGCTAAAATATATATAATCATTTTTATTTATTTATTAGAGAGTGACTGAGAGAAAGAAGCAGATAGATAGGGAATGGTGGGCCAGGGCCTCCAGCCACTCCAAACGAACTCCAGATGCATGCACCACCTTGTGTGTCTGGCTTACGGGTGCTGGGAATTGAGCCATGAACTGGGGTCCTTAGGCTTCACAGGCAAGCAGTTAACCACTAAGCCATCTCTCCAGCCCCCTAAAATATATTTTTATTAAAAAGAATACATATAATTAAGAGGCACATAGTAAAATCCTACCTTCTTCAGCCTCACTATATGCCTGTCAAGCCAGAAGCCTGTGTTACTGTTATTTTCTGTAGTGAACTATAGTTCTTTGCTTGCAGTTGTTTTGATTTAGTCAAAATGAAAAGAAAAAAAAAAGACTGACATTGAATTTCCATCTCAGATCTAGAAAAGCCTTCCTACATTCTGAGGTGTCAACTATTGTTAGAATGAGTGTGCAAAGATGATGGGAATTAATCAGCAAAGAGAACCTTAGCCAGAGTGGGTTGCAACACTGCAGAACTCTCTGGAAGGAGCGAGACCCTGTGTCCCTTATCTTGCAGAGCTCTTATTTGGAGTCAGCCACAACACAGATTTCAGATCTCCAATGGACCAATGTGGCAGTGCACACCTTTAATCTATCAGTGGCAGAGGCAGGAGGGTCTGAGTGAGTTTGGGGACAGCCTAGGCTGACCTGTAACTCGCTCTCTTCTCCCAGGCTGTGTATCTGACTTTGCTTGCATACTGGGGAATTTTTCTCAGGTTCTTAGGCTCTGCAAGCATGAACCCTAATCGCTGAGCCATCTTCCATCCCCAGTCTTCCTTTTTTTAAAATTATTACTTGTTTAAGAATTATATGAGTGCCTGAAAGAGGAGAGACAGAGAGAGAGAGAGAGAGAGAGACAGTCAAGATTGGCCACCTGTGTCTGCAGCCACTGCAAACGACCTCCAGAAGCGTGCTCCAATTTGTGCATCTGGATTACGTGGGCCCTGGGGAATCGAGCCTCAAACCGGTGTCCTTAGTGTTCACAGCCAAATGCTTACCCGCTGAGCCATCTTTCCCCCCTAGATGTCCTCTTTGCACCCATTGCCTCTGTGAACCAAAGTTTCCAAGAAGCAGCAGCACCTACACTTCTTAGGATAGAACTTCCGATTGTGGAGAGATGGGATGGTCAGATTCAAAGCCAAACTGCCTAGAACTAACCTTAATCCCTGCACTGACCACCTCTGTGGTATTTATTATTAATTTTATTAATTTGTCACTTTATTTAATTTATTTAATTTTTTTATTTTAGTATATTATTTTATTATATTATAAATTATTTTATTACTTTATTTTACTTTTTAATTTAATTTAATTTTCTTATTTATTTAACTTTCTATTTTATTACTTATCATTTTATATTGCTTTTAAATTTTATTTTATTATTTATTACTTTTTAAATTATTGTTATATATATATGAAAGGAAAAAAAAGAAAACAAATAATAAAGAAATACACCAAAAAATATAGTAAATAAATACGTATATGTATAATAAACAAAGCAGCATACATATTAAATAAACGAATATAAATAATGAATATATGAAACAGTATATAAATATGGTTGAGAATCAAATAAGGATAAATATGAAACAAATGAATATAAATAATGAATAAATAATACAATAAATACATATGATAAATGAATACCTATAATAAACAAATAAGGATGAATACTAAATGAATGAATGTAAATAATAAATAAATAAAACAAACAAACTAACAAGTATAAATCTTAAATGAATGAATATAAATGATAAATAAATATAATAAACTAATAAGGATAAATATTGCATAAGTGAAAATACACAGTAAATAAATATAACAAATTAATAAGTATAAATATTAAACAAGTATAAATAATAAATATCAATAAATAGAAATAACTACAATAATAATAAATAAATGTAAATAATAAATAAATCTAACTAATAATAAATAAATGTAAATAATAAATGAATACAGAATTGTAAATGTCAGCTGACATCCTGGCTCAAGGCCTGTCCAGTGCACAACCTCACTGTGTGTCCGGTAAGTAAATAAAAGAAAATAATTTCAAAAAATTTATGTATTTATTGATTAGAGAGAGAGAGAGAAATAGAGAGGGACAGAGAGGGGCAGAGAGAGAGAGGAGGGAATGGACATGCCAGGGCCTCCAGCCACTGCAAACGAACTCCACACTTATGTGCCACCTTGTGCACCTGGCTAATGGGGGTCCTGGGGAATCGAAGTGGGATCCTTTGGCTTTGCTGGCACACGCCCTTAATCCCAGCACTCCGGAGGCAGAGGTAGGAGAATTGCCATGAGTTCGATGCCAGCCTGAGACTACATAGTGAACTCCAGGTCAGCCTGGCCTAGGAGAGACCCTACCTCCAAAGCCAAAAAAAAAAAGATAGAGTTGTAGGGGCTACAAATGGCCTGATGGTTATTGGAAAAGAAAATGTTGGAGGGGAAGTCATGTTGAGGACTCCTTCAACTTGGATAAAAGAGGGTGCTTTGTGGGCCTGGACAGATGGCTGAGCTGTTAAGGCATTGGACTGCAAAGCCCAAGGACACAGGTTCGATTCCCCAGGACCCACGTTAGCCAGATGCACAAGGGAGTGCATGCATCTGATGTTCATTTGCAGTGGCTGGAGGACCAGTGTGCTCGTTCTCTCTCCCTCTCTTTCCCTCTTTCTCTGTCAAATAAATAAATAATAGTAAAAAAAATGTGTTTAAACGGTTGGGCCTGGTGGAGCACGCCTTTAATCCCAGAACGTGGGAGACAGGTAGGAGGATCACCATGAGTTCGAGGCCACCCTGAGACTACAGAGTGAATTCCAGGTCAGCCTGAGCTACACTGAGACCCTATCTCAAAAAAAAAAAAAAAAAAAAAAAAAGGATGCTATCTGGTACTTACTCTCTCTTTCTCTCTCTGTCTCTCTCTCTCTGTCTCTCTCACACACACACGCATAAATAAAACAATAAACAACAAAATTTCAAAGAACAAGTAGTGTATGTGTCTTAGGGCAAGATCTCCTAGGGCACCCAACATTCATGTAAGTTTAAGTAAAAAGGAAAAAGAAAAAAAAAGGAGGAAGGCTGGAGAAAAGGCTACGTGTTTAATAGGTGCTTGTCTGCAAAGACAGGTTCTATTCCCCAGTAACCACATACAGACATGTGCACAAACGGTACTGTCCATTCTCTTCCTCTCTGTCTCTCACACACACACACACGCACACACGCACATACATACATACAGGCATGCATACAGACATACAGACATAAATACGTAAAATGTTAAAGGAAAAGTAGTGGACATGTCTGCCAGAAAGAGATACTAAGGTGTCCAACATGTACAGGGAAATAAAAAAAAAAAAACGGGGGGAAAAGGAGAAGACTGGAATAATGGACAAAGGTGCTTGCATGCAAAGATTCGATTGCACTGTACCCACATACAGCAATGTGTACAAACTAGTGCAAGCATCTTGATTTGCATTTGCAATTGTTTCCATTCCTCTAGGCACAATTGTTTCCATTCTCTCTCTCTCTCTCATAAATAAATGAATAAATAAATAAATAAATGAATATTTTTCCTTTGTGATCTTATGACTCTCTCCAGTGTCTGCTGGATTACCAGAAGGGTGGTTCTCAGGCAGAGAGCGTGCTCAAACTCATATCAGTGTCTGAAATCCTCGGTCAGTTCTGTACCCCTGGGTTAGAGAATCTGTTGTCTCCAAATAAAGCGTCAAATTGGTCGACAGAAAAAGGACAGCTGAGCCAGTGGACAGGAGGTGCACGGAATCCTTTTTTTGTAATTGAGCGATATCTTAGACTTCATCCCTTCACGCTGACGTTGCAAGCCTACTGTAATGGGGATGTCTGAAAAATGAATGAACAGGACCCCAGGGGTGTGTTTCCCTAGGGAACTCCCAGCCCAGCTAAGATGATCTTATATGGCTGACAGACGAGGATGTGTAGGAGGCGGAAGCCAGATGTTAGAGAGTGAGAGCCTGCTTCAAAGATTAAGCTAGAGAGACTGAAAAATCTTACAGGAGCTTTGAGTTCAATTACTTGGACTACTTACTCGCTTATCATTATTGTTAATGACGAGAGGGACTCAGCTTTTCTCAAGTGCGCTCGGTTGTTGGTGCAGGGTGCTGCAAGAGAGGCGGGACTCCGTGACATACAAGGAGCAGTGTTCTAATTCTACATGCTGACCCAGGCCAGCAGGAACCTTATTCATAAGGTGAACCCAAATCACTTTGTCATTTTGGCTGACTGGTTGGCTTATTTTTAGGGTTCCTTTATGCCTTTTCTTTCAGAGGAAACCTTGTAAGTACACATCATAAGTTGGTACGCTCATGCCTGTCTTCACTCGTGCCAGGCCATGCAGGGCCCGTCTTGGTGGGATTGTGGGCATTCCCCATGGTGGTTTGGTTCCTAACTTTTAGAAGGAGCAGGCCTTCAATTGAGGGATTCAGTGCCTATGCATATTGCCCCACCCCCTCTCGTTTTTGCACACTCTCGTCTGCACAATTTCCTGACCATTGGTGGCTCTGTTTGATTTTGTGTTGTCGTTTGTCTTTTAGTTATATACCTTTCATCCCAGAACTGGGGAGACAGAGGTAGGAGTATTGCCATGAGTTCTAGGCCACCCTGAGACTACATAGTGACTTCCAGGTCAGCCTGAATTAGAGTGAGACACCTGTCGTCCCAGCACTCAGGAGGGGCCCAGAGACTTAGGAGGATCCCTGTGATTTCCAGGTGAGCATATGCTGGAAAAACAGTACGATGGTTAAAAGTGCTTGACTGCAATCCTAGCTTCCATTTTCCAGTACCCGCATACATTCATGTGCACAAAAGTTCACATGCATCTGGACTTCAGTTGCAGTGCCTGGAAGCCGTGTAGTGTCCATTCTTCCTCTCTCTCTCACTCTGTGTCACATACATACATACATACATACATACATACATACATACATACATACATACAAAAGAGAGAGGCTGAGTGACGGGGAGGGTATATGATGTAGGGTGATGTTTCAAAGGGGACAGTCAGGGGAGCGAGGGAAAAACATGGGATATTGTCTACAATTAAAGAATTTGTCAGAAAAAAATAAATACAATTTTAAAAAAGGAAAAAAGACAACTAATAATAAAGAAATAAACCAAAAAATATAATTAATAAATAAGTATGATAAACAAAGCAGTGTAAATAATAAATAAACGAGTATAAATAATGAATAAATAAATCAATATATAAATATGATAAAGAAACAAATAAGGATAAATATTAAACAAATGAATATAAATAATAAATACATAATCCAGTGAATACCTATGATAAATGAATAAATATAATAAACAAAATAAGGATAAATACTAAATGAATGAATATAAATAATAAAAAATTAAATAAATATAATAAACTAACAAGTATAAATCTTGAATGAATATAAATGATAAATACATATAATAAACTAATAAATATAATATTCCATAAATGAAAATAGACAGTAAATAAATATAACAAATTAATAAGTATAAATATTAAACAAGTATAAATAATAAATAAATATCAATAATAAAGAAATAACTACAAAAAATAACTAAATGTAAAAAATAAATCTAAACAACAATAAATAAATGTAAATAATAAATGAATAAATAACTGTAAATATCAAAAGAAAGAACTACAAATAAAGAAATCTTAAAAGGCCATGTGGCTGATATCCTGGCTCAAGGCCTGTCACAACCTCCCTGTGTGTCTGCTAAGTAAATAAATGAAAATAATTTTAAAATATTTTAGGTATTTATTGATTAGAGAGTGAGAGAGAGAGGCAAATAGAGAGAGAGAGAGGAGGGAATGGACATGCCAGGGCCTCCAGCTGCTGCAAACGAACTCCACACTTATGCGCAACCTTGGGCATCTGGCTAACATGCGTCCTGGGGAATCGAAGTGGGATCCTTTGGCTTTGCTGGCATATGCCTTTAATCCCAGGACTCAGGAGGCAAAGGTAGGAGAATCGCCATGAATTCAATGCCAGCCTGAGACTACATAGTGAACTCCAGGTCAGTCTGGCCTAGGGCGAGACCTTACCTCGCAACGCAAAGCAAAGCAAAAAAAAGATAGAGTTGCAGGGCTACAAATGGCCTGATGATTGTTGGAAACGAAAATGTTGGAGGAGGCGTTGGACTGCAAAGCCCAATGACACAGGTTCGATTCCCCAGGACCCACGTTAGGCAGCTGCACAAGGGACTGCATGCATCTGGTGTTCATTTAAAGTGGCGGGAAGCCTGGTGTGCTCATTCTCTCTCCCTCTCTTTCCCTCTTTCTCTGTTAAATAAATAAATAATAGTAAAAGAAATTTTTAAGGGTCGGGCCTGGTGGAGCATGCCCTTAATCCCAGCACTTGGGAGACAGGTAGGAGGATCACCATGAGTTCGAGTCCACCCTGAGACTACAGAGTGAATTCCAGGTCACCCTGAGCTACAGTGAGACCCTACCACGAGAAAAAAGGATGCTATGTGGTACTTACTCTCTCTCTCCTTCTCTCTTTCTCTCTCTCTCTCTCTCTCTCTCTCTCTCACACACACACACACACAAATAAAAAATTAAACAACAAAATTTCAAGAACAAGTGGTGTATGTGTCTTGGGGCAAGATCTCCTAGGGCACCCAACATTCATGTACATTTAAGTAAAAAGCAAAAAGAAAAAAAGAGGAGGAAGGCTGGAGAAAAGGCTCCGTGTTTAATAGCTGCTTGTCTGCAAAGCCAGGTTCTATTCCCCAGTACCCACATACAGACATGTGCACAAATGGTAGTGTCCATTCTCTTACTCTCTGTCTCTGTCTCTCTCTCTCTATCTCACACACACACACACACGCACATACATACATGCATACATACAGACATACAGACATAAATACATAAAATTTTAAAGGAAAAGTTGGGGACGTGTCTGGCAGAAAGAGATACTAAGGTGTCCAAACGTGCACAGGTGAAAGAAAAAAGAAAAACGGGGGAAAAAGGAGAAGGCTGGAATAATGGCTAAGTGGTGAAAGGTGCTTGCTTGAAAACTTTCGATTGCCCAGTACCCACATACAGCCATGTGCACCAACTAGTGCAAGCATCTCAAGTGCATTTGCAGGGCCTGTAGGCACAATTGTTTCCATTCTCTCTGTCTCTCATAAATAAATAAATAAATAAATAAATAAATAAATAAATAAATAAATAATTTTTCCTTTGAGAACTTAGGACTCTCTCCAGTGTCTGCTAGATTACCAGGAGGGTGGTCCTCAGGCAGAAAGGGTGCTCAAAACTCATTTGAGTGTCTGAAATCCTCTGTCAGTTCTTGAGGTCCAAGACAGATGTGAGCAGATGACTCAGATGCTTGTCAGGAGCGCCAATTCTATCACTCAGCGATTCCCTGGGCCCTCCTGGCTTTCTCTTTCCCCGGAACGTTTTCTTTCAGAGGAAATGTTGTAAGTACCACATCATACGTTGCTATCTCTCTCTCTCTCTCTCTCTCTCTCTCTCTCTCTCTCACACACACACACACACACACACACACAAGGCCTGTCCAGTGCACAACCTCCGTGTGTGTCTGCTAAGAAATAAATGAAAATAATTTTTAAAATATTTTAGGTATTTTTTTTATTAGAGTGAGAGAAGAAGTAGAGAGGGAAAGAGAAGGGCAGATAGAGAGGAGGAATGGACATGCCAGGACCTCCAGCTGCTGCAAAGGAACTCCACGCATGTGCCACCTTGTGCATCTGGGTTACGTAGGTCCTGGAGAGTCGAACCTGGGTCCTTATGCTTCATAGGCATGTGCCTTAACTGCTGATCCTCTCCAGCCCCAGTTTATTTGTTTATTATTTTATTTTATGATGATGATGATGATCATTATCATTATTACGATTACCATTGATGTAGGGTGTGGCTCTAGGCCAGTCTCACCCAGAATCCACTCTGTCATCTCAGGCTGGCCTCAAACTCACGGCCACGCCTCTCCTTCTAAGAAAATCGACTGCAATTTTTTCCTTTTTTTGTTTTTAAATTTATTTCATTATTTATTATTACTTTGTCATTTTATTTAACTTTTTATTTTAGTATATATTTTTATTTTATTATTCATTACTTTATTACTTTATTTTATTTTTAATTTAATTTTATTATTTATTTAACTTTCTATTTAATTACTTATCATTATATTTTATTTTTCATTTCATTTTATTATTTATTATTGTTTAAATCATTGTTATTATCAATATGGTTTTATGAGGTCGCGTGTAGCTGTAGGCCAGGCTGACCTGGAACCCACTCTGTGGTTTCAGGCTGGTATGGAAATCGAGGCAGCCTTCCTTTGGACATCATTTTCATGTTACTCCAGGGGGTGTAGGGAGGGGCTCAGGGGGTGGAAGGAGCGGCTGCACTCATGGCTGAGCAGCTCAGGCACTCCCTCACTCGCTTATTTGTCTGTCTGTCTGTCCTCCTGCATGCAACGCCGAAGGAGCCCGGGTTTGAATCCCCACCACCCCCAACCCACCGCCCCATGCCACGGACGGCACACGGTTGTCCTCTTCTGAAAAGGCCGGTTTGCTAGGCCTTGCTCGCCTCTTGCAAAGCACTGATAGAGGTGTCTTGGAATCACAGACGTGCTTTGAGGTGCCGAGGTATTTCCCACAGCAGATGCGGGGAAGGAAGGCTCGGAATCCCGAGCTCAGTGGACGTCTGATGACGTCTGTTTTCAGGGATGCCCACAGCACGAGGTGTGTCATGTGGAGACTATCCCTCTGTAGGAATGCCCTCCCTCTTGCCAACAGCTTTGTTTACTTATTTATATATTTATTTTTATTTATTTTTGATTTTTCAAGATAGGGTTTCCCTCTAGCCTAGGCTGACTTGGAATTCACTCTGTAGTCTCATGGTGGCCTTGAACTCACGGCCATCCTCCTACCTCAGCCTCCTGAGTGCTGGGATTAAGGCGTGTGGCACATTGCCCAGCTTGCAAACAGCTTTTATTGATTTATTTATTTGACATAAAGAGAGATGGACAGAGAGACTATGTGTGCTTCAGGGCCTCCAAAAAGGCCGGTTTCCTAGGCCTTGCTCACTTCTTGCAAACCACTGATAGATGTGTCGTGGAATCACGGACATGCTTTGAAGTCCTGTGGGATTTCTTACATCACATGCTGGAAAGAGAGAATGGGCGCACCAGGGCCTCCAGCCACTGCAAATGAACTCCAGACTTATGCGCCACCTTGTGCATCTGGCTAAGGTGGGTCCTGGGGAATCGAACTGGGATCCTTTGGCTTTACTGGCACATGCCTTTAATCCCAGCACTCAGGAGGCAGAGGTAGGAGAATCGCATGAGTTCGATGACAGCCTGAGACTACATAGTGAACTCCAGGTCAGCCTGGCCATAGGGCGAGACCCTAACTTGAAAAGCCAAAAAAAGATAGAGTTGTAGGGCTACAAATGGCCTGATGGTTGTTGGAAAGGAAAATGTTGGAGGGAAGTCATGTTGAAGACTCCCTTCAACTTGGAAAAAAAGGGTGCTTTCTGGGCCTGGACAGATGGCTTGGCCGTTAAGGCACTGGACTGCAAAGCCACAGGACACAGGTTCGATTCCCAAGGACCCACGTAAGCCAGCAGCACAAGGGAGTGCATGCATCTGGTGTTCATTTGCAGTGGCGGGAGGCCTGGTTTGCACATTCTCTCTCCCTCTCTTTCCCTCTTTCTATATCAAATAAATAAATAATAGTGAAAATAAATTTGTTTAAAGGGTCGAGCCTGGTGGGTACGCCTTTAATCCCAGCACTTGGGAGACAGGTAGGAGGATCACCATGAGTTCGAGGCCACCCTGAGACTATAGAGTGAATTCCAGGTCAGCCTCAGATACAGTGAGAACCTACCTCGAAAAACCAAAAAAAAAAAAGAGATTCTATCTGATACTTTCTCTCTCTCTCTTTCTCTCTCTCTGTCTCTCTCTCACACACACAGACACACACCTAAATAAAAAATAAACAAAATTTTAACGAACAAGTACTGTATGTGTCTTGGGGCAAGATCTCCTAGGAAACCCAACATTCATGTACGTTTAAGTAAAAAAATAAAGAGGAGGAAGGCTGGAGAAAAGGCTCCATATTTAATACGTGCTTGTCTGCAAAGCTAGGTTCTATTCCCCAGTACCCACATACAGACATGTGCACAAATGATAGTGTCCATTCTCTTCCTCTCTGTCACACTGTCACACACACACACACACACAAATGCACACACACACACATACATACAGACAGACATACAGACATAAATACATAAAATTTTAAAGGAAAAATTGTGGACGTGTCTGGCGGGCAGAGATAAAAGGTGTCCAAACATGCACAGGTGATATAAAAAAGAAAAATGGGGGGAGAAGAAGGCTGGAATAATGGCTGTGTGGTCAAAGGTGCTTGCTTGCAAACTTTCGAATGCCCAGTACCCACATACAGCCATGTGCACAAACTAGTGCAAGCATCTCGAGTGCATTTCCAGGGCCTGTAGGCACAGTTGTTTCCATTCTCTCTCTCTCTTAAATAAATAAATAAATAAATAAATAAATAAATAAATAAATAAATAAATATTTTTGCTTTTGAGGCCTTAGGACTCTCCCTGATGTCTGCTGGATTACCAGAAGGGTGGTCCTCAGGCAGAAAGGTGCTCAAAACTCATATCCAGTGCTGCAAGAGAGGCGGGACTCCGTGTTCTATTTCTACGTGCTGACACAGGCCAGTAGGAACCTCATTCCTAAGGTGAACCCCAAGAACGTTGTCATTTTCGCTGACTGGTTGGCTTATTTTTAGGATTCTTTTATGCCTTTTCTTTCAGAGGAAACGTTGTAAGTACTCATCATACCTTGGTACACTCAAGCCCGTCTTCACTCCTATGAGGCCAGGCTGGCCCAGAAACCCAGTCTGTGGTTTCAGGCTGGTCTTGAACTCGAGGCCCTCTTCCATTGGACATCACTTTTATGTTACTCCAAGGGGTGTAAGGAGCGGCTGCACTCATGACTGAGCAGCTCAGGCGCTCGCTCACTCGCTCATTTGTCTGTCTGTCCACCTGCATGCAAAGGCAAAGGATCCTGGGTTTGAATCCCCACCGCCCCCCCCCCCATGTGCACAAAGCCACCAGCACCGAGGGTGATGCCCGCGCTGTGCCTTGACCTGGACCTGGATGCCGCTGGACCCAGAACAGAGTGGAGGTCAGGAGGAGGACGAGGATGGCGGCCTCAGTTCCAAGTCAAGCTGCGCTACAGCCACACCCCACCTCAGGAAAAAAAATTATTATTTATAGTAATAAAGAAAACCTAATAATAGTAATAATATTGGTAACAATAATGAGATAATAGTAGTAGTAGTAGTAGTAAGGAAAACCAAATAATAACAATATTAATAATAGTTATAACAATGAAAACCAAATAATAGTAATAGCAATAGTAATAATAAGGAAAACCTAATAATCAGAATAATAATAAGAAGAAAAAGAAAATAGTAGTAGTGGTAGTAGTAGTTAGGAAAAACAAATGATAATAGTAATAATAATGATAAAAATAATACTATAATGATAATGAAAAGAAATAATTAAAACCAAATAATAGCAATAATGATGAAAGCCCAATAATAATAATAATAATAATAATAATAATAAGGAAAACAAAATAATAATAATAATAATAGCAATAATCAGTTGAGCATGGTGGCACTCAAATATTTCATCCCCGCAACACTGGGCAGGCAGAGGTATGTGTCGTGGCCATGAGTTCAAGGCCATCCTGAGACGCCAGAGTGATTTCTGGGTCAGCCTGGGCTAGATCCAGACCCTACCCCCGAAAACCAAAAAAAAAAAATTTATATATATATGTATTTATGTATATAAATTTACATATAACAATAACCCTCATCCTATTATGACATATACATAAATTACATATTCACATATAAGTATATATATATATGTATATGTATATATTATGTAGTATATATAATATATAATAATATATAACACATAAAACAATATACTGTACATAAAATATATGTAAATATTTATCATATATACTTATGTATATAATATATGTAAAAGTTTAAATGTATATTCATATATACATTTACATATTTACATATAAGTTGATATATGAATTTAAATATACACTTACATATATTATGTGTAATACATAATATATAATACATCAAATATATATATATATATATATATATATATATATATATATATATATATATATATATCACTAAACACCTCCTCCTGCTGTTGGCTACATAATACTATACTTACGGTAGATTAGATGTTACATTTATTTCTTTGGTTTTCCTTCTTTTTTTTTTTTTTTAGGTAGGGTCTGGCTGTAGCCCAGGCTGAGCTGGAATTCACTCTGTCATCTCAGGCTGGCCTCAAACTCGCAGCCACAACCCTCCTCCCTCTCTATCTCCCTCCCCAGTGCTGCTGGGATGAAAGGCATGAGCACCACTCTAAATACATTTTATTTATTTTAGTATGATGATTTTATTATTTTTATTATTTATAGGAGAGACAGAAGGAGTCAGAGAGAGAGAAAATGGGGCCACCAGAGTTTCCAGCTGCTGCAGACGAATTCCAGACACATGCCCCCCTTGTGTATTTTCTCTCTCTCTCTCTCTCTCTCACACACACGTTTGGGGATTACAACTTGACTGGAGATTTGCGAGAATGGGTTCCTGTGATCATGGTCATGGAAACTCTCTATGGTGTAAATAGGGTCAATGGGCCAGGAGAGAAGTTAAGGCGTTGGACTGCAAAGCCATAGGAAACAGGTTTGATTCCCCAGGACCCACGTTAGCTAGCTGCACAAGGGAGTGCATGCATCTGGTGTTCATTTGCAGTGGCTGGAGGTCTGGTGTGTTCATTCTCTCTCCCTCTCTTTCCCTCTTTCTCTGTCAAATAAATAAATGATAGTAAAATAAATTTTTTAAGGGTTGTGCCTGGTGGGGCATGCCTTTAATCCCAGGACTTGGGAGACAGGTAGGAGGATCACCATGTGTTTGAGGTCACCCTGAGACTACAGAGTGAATTCCAGGTCAGCCAGAGCTACAGTGAGACCCTACCTCAAAAAACAAACAAACACAAAAAAGGATGGTATCTGTCACTTACTGTTCTAAGACACTAGAAAGGGTTAATTCTGAGATAAGTAATCTCAGAAGTTTTCCACTTTTTCTGAAAACACATTGAGAACAAGTCCATCCCAGAATAAAGGGAAGAAAACTGTGTATGTCGTGACTTCAGCCTGGAATGGGCCTGGTAGTTTGGATTTAAAAATAATTTTATTTGTTTATTTATTTATTTATTTATTTATGAGAGAGACACAGAGAGTGAGAGAGGAAGAGAATGGGTGCCCCAGGGCCTGCAGCCACTGCAACAAACTCCAGATGCATGCGCCCCTTGTGCATCTGGCTACGTGGGTCCTGGGAATCAAACCGGGTCCTTTAGCTTTGCAGGCATACGCCTTAACCACTAGCCATCCCACCAGCTCCCTCCTCTCTTTTTTGAGGTAGTGTCTTGCTCTATCCCAGGCTGACCTGGAAGTCACTATGTAGTCTCAGGGTGGCCTTGAACTCACAGTGATCCTCTATGTCTGCCTCCCGAGTGCTGGGATTTAAAGGAGTGCAACACCATGCCCAGCTTAGTTTGGGAATTTCACGAAGTACCTCAATAGTATGCTGCCACGTAAGTGAGACCAAAGGTGGATTAAAGGTGCAAAAAACACGATAGTGGCTATAAGCGTAATATCCACTGCCTTCTGGGATCCACAAACGATCCACCAATGCAGACTGTGGTTGAAAGTCTGTCTTGTACAGAGGCAGTGAGATCAAGGACTACCAAAATTGATCAACAATTCCAGAAAAGATACCTGAACCCTATCAAAACATGAGCCAAAAGCCTGGCATGGTGGCGCACACCTTTCATCCCAGCACTCAGGAGCTAGATATAGGAGGATCGCTGTGAGTTTAAGAGCACCCTGAGGCTACATAGTGAATTCAGGACAGCCTGAGCTAAGGCGAGACCCTACCTGGAAAAACCAACATAGGACCCAGGTGGAGCACATAGGAATTGATGAGATGAGCCACAGTGCTGCTAGCTTGCAGGGAGCATTTGAAAACCTGCACCAGTGTGATGGGGAGATACACAAAACGTGTTGAAGCAGGTTTCAGAGCTGCTAAGAACTCACTATTAGAACAGACTTAACACACGGCCACTGATGCCCAGGCAATTGTGTGGAAGAGAAGGGGAAGAGTCAGAGGGTGTGCAGCAATATGCAGAGGCCTTGACTCCCCACTGACAGACTGCAGCTCCCACACTCATACCCCTTAACCCATGGTGAATACCCACCGTGCCACAGGGATAGACCCTCCGTGGGATGGTGGCAGGCATAGAAATGATGGTGCCAACATAGGATGTGTCTTTACAAAATTTCTACTGAAATCCAATAAAGAAATACTAAATAAGGTGGGCGTGGTGGCGCCGCCTTGAATCCCAGCACTCGGGAGGCAGAGGTGGGAGGATTGCCATGAGTTTGAGGCCACCCTGAGACTACATAGTAAATTCCAGGTGAGCCCCTACCTCAAAAAACTAAAAAATTAAATTAAATAAATAAAATGTAAATAAAATTTCCACTGTGATTGGGGTTCAGTCTATGGATAGGAATCCCCTGATCCCATGTCAGCGTTGACAAATAAACACTGCTGCTCCACGTCAGTGTTGGAGTCCTGCCTCTCTGTCAAGCACCCTGCACAGACATCCCTGTGTGCTTCAGGAAAGTTGATTGATTCTCATCTTCAGTGACAGTGATGATCCAGTAATGTAAATGAACGCAAATCTCCTCTAACATTTTTAATTTTATTTATTTATTTATTCATTAGAGACAAAGAGACAGAAAGAGAAGGGGGGAGTGAGATTGGGTGGGCCAGAGCCTCTAGCCTCTGCATACAAACTCCAGACGTGTTCGCCACCTTGTGCATGTGGCTTATGTGGAGAATCGAACCAGGGTCCTTAGGCTTCGCAGGCAAACAACTTAACCGCTAAGCCATCCCTCCAGCCTTTTTTTTTTTTTTTGGGGGTTCAAGGTAGAGTCTTGATCTAGCCCGGCTGCCCTGGAATTCACTCTTTTCTCAGGCTGGCCCTGAACTCACAGTGATCCTCCCACCTCAGCTTCCTGAGTGCTGGGATTCAAGGTGTGTGCCACCTTACGGGGCCTCCTCTAACAATTTTTTTGTTTATTTGTTTGTTTTGAAGCAGGGTCTCACTCTATTCCAGCTGACTTTGAACTCCTGGTGATCTTCCTCCCTCAGCCTTACATACATCATCACCAGTTGGGGTGTGTTATTCCTATGGAAACACACCCCGCATAGCCCGTTCTCCCGTATTTCAGGCACCCCAGTTACTGCAGGCTTTAAACCTCTTCTTCTTTTATTAAGATTTTTTTCATTTATTTATGTTTATTTTTTTTTCTTTTCGAGGTAGGGTCTCACTCTTGACCAGGCTGACCTGGAATCCACTCTGTAGTCTCAGGGTGGCCTTGAACTCACAGCGATTCTTCTACTTCTGTCTTCCGAGTGCTGGGATTCAAGGCGTGCTCCACCATGCCCAGCAGGCTTTAAACTTGTAACTGATGGGGTGAATTTTGAGATATTGTTTCATTTCAAAATAAGATTCAGTCTAGCACCTGATCCTGATTAAGCAGTGTATTTCCAGCCAATCAATCTGACAATTCATCTGTAAAACGAAGTTTCTCTCACCTAGTGCGAAGGCAAGGTCAGCTGAAAGCAGATACCAGCAAGATCAAGGGACTCGCAGTGTGAAAACAATAACGAGGTCCCTGGAAAGCACCTGAAGCAGGCTCTCACTCTCTCCCCATTAGGAATACCTGCAACCTTTCCATGTTGTCTGTGATCTGATCTGTGATATGATCAAGAGTGATGATCATAACTAAATCAATGGAGCTGGGAAAAAATTGATTGAGGGTGGGTGAGGGTCACAACTGTAAAAAGCATAAGAAGCAGGGCTGGAGGAATGTCATAGCAGTTAAAGCCTTTGCCTGCAAAGCCAAACGACCCAGGTTTGTTTCCCCAGGACCCATGTTAGCCAGCTGTACAAGGGGGCACATGTATCTGGAGTTTGTTTACAGTGGCTGGAGGCCCTTGCAGGCCCATTCGCCCTCTCTCTCTTTCTCTCTCTCTCTTTCTCTCTCTACCTCTTTGGCTCTCTCCCTCTTTCTCTGTCAAATGAATAAATAAATAAAAATAAGTGTAAGAATCATTGCTCTAGATCATAAATGAAGGTAGCCTGTTGCTGTGTGTGTCACACAGTCAGTTTGATAAATGAATTATGCCCCTGGCAATCCCTAGGCTTTGCATGGAAGGAGGAACTGGCAGCAGGCTTTTGGGGTCCCCCATCTTAGTGAAGTGTTGCCTGGGGAATAATGCATGAAGCACACACTATGTTGTGCCCAAGAAAGCCTTTTTGTGTGAGCTTTAAAAACAAAAGCAAAAAACTTTTGGGGATGGAGAGATGGCTTAGTGGTTAATCGCTTGTCTGTGAAGCCTAAGGGCCCCAGTTCGAGACTCAATTCCCCAGTACCCATATAAGCCAGTTATACAAAGTGGTGCATGCATCTGGAGTTTGTTTGCAGTGACTGGAGGCCCTGGTACACCCATTCTCTCTCTCTCTCTGTCTCTCTCTCTGTCTGTTGCTAATAAATAAATATTAAAAAAACACTTTTCAATTTCTTTTTTTAAATTTTACTTATTAATGCATTTGAGAGAGTGGCAGATGGGCATTCAGGCACTCTAACCACTGAAAAGAACTCCAGATGCATGAGCCCCCTTGTGCAGCTGGCTTACATGAGTCCTGAGAAATGAACCTGGATCCTTTGGCTTTGCAGGCAAGCACCTTAACAACAAAGCCATTTTCCAGCCCTTGTGAGCCTTTTTGTGTGCGTGTGACCCATAGGTTGTACTAGCTACCACTATATGTGAGGGTGATGGGGAAATCGTTTCCAGCTGGGCCTGAAACTTAGCACCGTATGTCAGGTGGTTTTCATGTCTGACCTTTCTTTGTTCTTCTGTTTTTTTAAATATTTTTATTTATTTTAATTGTACATTCATGTTGGTGCCTTTGGTAGCCTCCTCCCTGTCCTCTCCCCTCTGAAGGGACCCTCCTCATTGGGAATGTGGGTCATGCACTATGGGGGTAGCCAACAGTTACATAAAAAGGCAGTGTCTCTGTGCATAATGTCCCAACTTGTGGCTCTAACATTCTTTTTTGCCCCCTCTTCCATGTATTTCTCTGCAGCTCTGATCTTTCTGGCCTCCAGGTAAAGCAGGGTGCACACTCATCAGTTCAGAAAGTTATTCCTCTTCTTCTTCATCCTCCCTCTGACCCCCAGATTGAGAGCTGAGACAGAGCTGCCAGGCATTGGGAGTCTGGGCCTGTGAAGGAAGAGGGCTCTGCTCCTAAATGCTGCTCTCATGTGGTAGACTTGGGCCCCTCTGGTCAGGAAAGGACAGTTGGGCAGAGCAGACCTGCTGATCTGCCTGTCCTTTCCCTAGCACAGCTGTAACAAATTACCACCATCCTCGTCTCTTCTAATAGAAATGTGCTGCCAGGCGTGGTGGTGCACACCTCTAATCCCAGCACTCAGGAGGCAGAGGCAGCAAGAGAGCCGTGAGTTCAAGGCCACCCTGAGGTGACACAGTGAATTCCGGGTCAGCCTGGGCTACAGTAAGACAGACCATACCTCGAAAACTCAAAAATAAATAAATAAATACACAAAAAATAAATAAAGAAAGAATAGAAATGTGCTCTCTACTAGCCGTGAGGTCCGTGAGTCGGCAGTCCCTTGCTATGTCTCGATTTAGTAGGGAGGGCTGTGCTCCAGGCCATGTTCCCACTGCTGTGTTTTCTCAGCCTATGCCAGCAGAGCCCCAGTGCCCACGCGTCATCTTCCCAGTGTGTTTCTGGGCCTGCATCCTCCTCTTAACTTATTAGGCCACAAGGCCATGTGAGTTTTCTTCTGTAACTTTTACAACTTCCATGTATAATGTTTTTAAAAAATTATTTCATTTATTTAAGAGAGAGAGAAAGTAACAAAGAGAGAGAGAGAGCACGTTCATGCCAGGACCTTCAGCCACTGAAAACTAACTGCAGAAGGATGTGCCATCCTGTGCATCTGGCTTACATGGTTCCTGGGGGAATCGAACGTAGATCCTTTGGCTTTGCAGGAAAGCACCTTAACCACTAAGCCATCCCCAGCTCATGTATAACTTTTGATTTGGGTTTCTATGCGGCTAGGTTTTTAAGTGTGTTTATTTATTTGTTTACTTATTTATTTATTTATTTGAGAGAGAGACAGAACAGGCACACCAGGGCCCCCAGCCACTACAAATGAACTCCAGACCCGTGCGCCCCCTTGTGCATCTGGCTTATGTGGGTAATGTGACATTGAACCTGGGTCCTTGGGCTTTGCAGGCAAGTGTCTTCAAAGCCATCCCTCCACACCTTTTCTTTTGTGTTTCTTTTTTTCCTGAGGGGTGTCACTGTAGTCCAGGCTGACCTTAAATTATCTCTAATCTCAGGGTGGCCTTGAACTCATAGCGATCCTCCTACCTCTGCCTCCTGAGTGCTGGGATGCAAGCTGTGTGCCACCACACCCAGCTTATTTAGTATTTCTTTATTGGATTTCAGTAAAAATGTTGTTTTCTTTTATTTATTCATTTATTTATTTGAGAGACGGAGAGAGCAAGAATGGGCATGCCAGGGCCTCCAGCCACTGCAAATGAATGCCAGACGTATGTGCCTCCTTGTGCATCTCACTTACTTGGGTCCTTGGGTTTTGCAGGCAAGTGCATTAACCACTAAGCCATTTCTCCAGCACGGAATATACATTTTGTTTTTTTCAAGGTGGGGTTTCACTCTAGCTCAGGCTGTCCTGGAATTCACTCTGTAATCTCAGGGTGGCCTTGACCTCACCGTTATCCTCCTACCCCTGCCTCCCCTGAGTGCTGGGATTAAAGGATTTCAGCACCACGCCCAGCATAAGGTTTTTATTATTAAATTATTACACTTATTGAGAAAGTACACAAAATAGGAAAGGCACCCACGTGGCTGGAGAGTCCACCATGGAGGGCCTGGCAAAAAACTGCAGAAAGAGAAGAGAAAGTTCAAGGAGTTCCTGTCATGTGAGTGCCCAGTGCCTCTCCATCTCCTCGCTATACTGCACAAACGCCACCCACTTTGGTTGGTGGCTACAGGTGAAGGGATAGAAACGACCTTGTAGGAGACGCTGAGGAAATGTAACCCTTGTGGATGGGTGTGTGGCAGGTGTAGGTGTTCTGAGGTTAAGGGCTCCGCCCCACCCTGGGTGGTCAAAGGACTGCTTTCTGGCAGTGGCGGGGTTGTGCTTCACACAGGTGTTTCCCACTGCTGACCTGGGCTGCAGACACAAGCTCATGAGAGGAGCACAGGTGTGTTGTGGGGCGGGTGAGCCAGGTGGCTTAACTCAGGCATGCAGGATTTGGAGCCCCACCCTGGTGTTAGAGACTGTAAAAGCGGATTCCAGGCCTGGCCATGGCCAAGACCCATGCACCTAGTCTTCACGCCACCTCAGCCGGTCGGTGAGTTTTACCTTCTCTCCTTAGAATGAGTTCTGAGAATGTGGACATGCGTAGACAAGCAAATGATGCGGCTCCTGGTTTACTATAATGACTTTCTCTCAAATGTGAAGGTCCATCCCATACAGGAAACAATATTTCAGTCAGTCAGAGCATAATACGTAATGCGCTCAAGGTCAAGGCTGATGACAAAGGTCCAGAAGGCCCTATCTGTACATCTATGCCACGGGTTTAAGGAAAAACCCTGGGGGCTTTTATATTTATTTATTTGAGGGGAGAAAGAGGGAAGAGAGAGAGAGAATTGGGCACACCTGGGCTTCCAGCCACTGCAAACAAACTCTAGATGCATGGGCATTGGTCCTGGGGAATCAAACCAGGCTCCTTTGCCTTTGCAGGCAAGCACCTTAACCACTAAGCCATGTCTTCAGCCCAACCCTGGGGCTTTTAAAAATTATTTTTATGTATTTCTTTATTTGAAAGAGAAACAGGCACAGAGAGGGAGAGGGAGAGATTGGGTACCCCAAGGCCTCCAGCCACTGCAGATGAACTCCAGATGCATGTGCCCCCTTGTGCATCTGACTGGGGCATTTTAAAAATGATTTTAAGGCCTGGCATGGTGGCACATGCCTTTAATCCCAGCACTTGGGAGGCAGAGGTAGGAGGATCGTGGTGAGTTAATGGCCTCCCTGAGAATACAGAGTGAATTCCAGGTCAGCCTGAGCTGGGTGAAACCCTACATGGAAAAAAAGATCTTAAAACGTGAAATGGTGCTGAGTGGAGGAAATTGTTTTGCACTGATGGATATTAGGAGGCAGGAATCATTGGGCTGTAAGAGTTTTCTCAAAGGTCTGCTCGGGTACAGATATTGTCACCATGCCCAGGTTAGGGTGAATGCCTGATTGACCCCTTCCCAGATCTATGCCAGTACCATAAACTAAATTGCCTTGTCTTAGCAACAGATCAGATGGCTAATGCCAAAATGTGACTTATATTGAAAATGTCACTGGCTGTGGGAACACAGCTGTCTGGAGGCCTTCCACTCAGATGCAGCTGGGATTCTTAATACAGCTGAATGGAATTAGTGAGTCTGCATTAGGAGAATGGAAAGATGATTGAGGAGAGAAAGGTGTGGGCCTCAGGAGAACGCCCCAAATTCTCCAGCAGAACCCATGTTCACCAGCTGCACAAGGGGGGAGCATGCACCTGGAGTTGGTTTGCAGTGCCTGGAGTCCCTGGCGCACCTATTCTCTCTCTCTTTCTCTGCTGAATAAATAAATAGATTAAAAAATAAAAAAACAACTAATCGAAGCCAGGCGTGGTGGTGCCGCTTTTAATCCCAGCACTCAGGAGTCGTAGGTAGGAGGATCACTGTGAGTTTGAGGCCACCCTGAGACTACATAGTGAGTTCAGGTCACTTTGAACTAGAGTGAAGCCCTATCTCATAAAAAGTAGTGGAGCAGAACCATGCAGTGATAGATAACCAGGTCTATGGAATTGGTAATGGAGCTATTATTGAGCTGGTATCAGGAGGGGAGGGGCACAGGCCCCTTCCCTGGAATTATAGCCATTCCTCCTTCCTGCCTGCCTGGGCTGCTAAGTAGAGGTGCGGTCTGTTTTCTATCATCCCTGATGGGGTAGACCTTACAGTAATCCAGCTGTTTTGGGGTCACCCACAGTCTCCTGTAAATCACACCCCCTTGTGCTCTGCAAATCCACCCAGTAAACTGATTGGTTCACCTGCTTGGACT
>JAEOAD010002156.1:0-26278 GCA_036365145.1 Orientallactaga sibirica
TGTCTGTCTCTCAGCCCCACCTCTGTCTGTATGTCTGTCTCTCACCTCTGCCTCTGTGTGTCTCTCTCTCACCTCGGCCTCTGTCTGTATCTCAGCCCGGCCTTTGTCTGTCTGTCTCTCACCTTGGCCTCTGTCTGTCTGTCTCTCAGCCCGGCCTCTGTATGTCTGTCTCTCACCTTGGCCTCTGTCGTTCTGTCTCTCACCCCAGCCTTGGTTTGTCTGTCTCTCACCCTGGCCTCTGTCTCTCTGTGTGTCTTTCAGCACGGCCTCTGTCTGTCTGTCTCTCACCTCAGCCTCTGTCTGTCTGTCTCTCAGCCCGGCCTCTGTCTGTCTCTCAGCAAGCCTGGATTCTGTCTGTCTGTCTGTCTGTCTCTCACCCCTGCCTCTGTCTCTCAGCCAGCCCAGCCACTATCTGTCTGTGTCTCAGCCCCACCTCTGTCTGTATGTCTGTCTCTCACCTTGGCCTCTGTCTGTCTGTCTCTCAGCCCGGCCTCTGTCTGTCTGTCTCTCTCTCACGTCAGCATCTGTCTGTCTGTCTGTCTCTAAGCCAGGCCTCTGTATTTCTCTCAGCCAGCCCAGCCTCTGTCTGTCTCCCACCTCAGCCTCTGTCTCTCTCGCAGCCTGGCCTCTCTGTGTCTCTCACCTCGGCCTCTGTCTGTCTGTCTCTCACCTTGGCCTCTGTCTGTCTGTCTCTCAACGTGGCCTCTGTTTGTCTGTCTCGCAACTCAGCCTCTGTCTGTCTATCTCTCAGCCCGGCCTCTGTCTGTCTGTCTCTCACCTTGGCCTCTGTCTGTCTCTCACCTTAGCCTCTGTCTGTTTGTCTGTCTCTCAGTCCGGCCTCTGTCTGGCTCTCAGCAAGCCTGGACTCTGTCTGTCTGTCTGTCTGTCTGTCTCTCACCTCAGCCTCTGTCTGTCTGCCTCTCAGCCTGGCCTCAGTCTGTCTCTCACCTCGGCCTCTGTCTGTCTGTCTGTCTGTCTATCAACTTGGCCTCTGTTTGTCTGTCTCTCAGCCTGTACTCAGTCTGTCTGTCTCTCAACTCAGCCTCTCTCTGTTTCCCACCTCATCCTCTGTCTCTCAGCCCAGCCTCTGTTCCTTCTCTCAGCCAGCATAGCCTCTGTCTGTCTGTCTCTCACCTCGGCCTCTGTGTGTCTGTCTCTCACTATGGCCTCTGTCTGTCTGTCTGTCTGTCTTTCAGCATGGCTTCTGTCTGTCTGTCTCTCACCTCAGCCTCTGTCTGTAACTAAGCCCGCCCTGTCTGTCTCTCAGCCAGCCTTGCCTCTGTTGGTCTGTCTGTCTCTCACCCCTGCCTCTGTCTGTCTCTCAGCCAGCCCAGCCACTGTCTGTCTGTCTGTCTCTCAGACCCACCTCTGTCTTTATGTCTGTCTCTCACCTCGGCCTCTGTCTTTCTGTCTCTCAGCCAGCCTGACCTCGGTCTGTCTGTCTGTCTCTCACCTCGGCCTGTGTCTGTCTGTCTCTCAGCCTTGCCTCTGTCTGTCTGCCTCTCAGCCTGGCCTCAGTCAGTCTCTCACCTCGGCCTCTGTCTGCCTGTCTGTCTCCCAACCCGGCCTCTGATTGTCTGTCTCTCATCTCGGCCTCTGTTTGTCTGTCTCTCAGGCTGGCCAAAGTCTGGCTGTCTGTCTCTCAACTCGGCCTCTGTCTGTCTCCCACCTCATCCTCTGTCTGTCTCTCAGCATGGCTTCTGTCTGTCTCTCAGCCAGCGTGGCCTCTGTCTGTCTCTCACCCCTGCCTCTGTCTGTCTCTCATCCAGCCCAGCTTCTGTCTGTCTGTCTCTCAACCCATCCTCTGTTTGTCTGTCTCTCACCTCGGCCTCTATTTGTCTGTCTCTCACCGAGGCCTCTGTCTGTCTGTCTGTCTGTCTCTCACCTTGGCCTCTGTCGTTCTGTCTCTCACCCTGGCCTTGGTTTGTCTGTCTCTCACCCTGGCCTCTGTCTGTTTGTCTTTCAGCAAGGCCTCTGTCTGTCTGTCTCTCACCTCAGCCTCTGTCTGTCTGTCTCTCAGCCCGGCCTCTGTCTGTCTCTCAGCCAGCCTGGATTCTGACTGTCTGTCTGTCTCTCACCCCTGCCTCTGTCTGTCTCTCAGCCAGCCCAGCCACTATCTGTCTGTCTCTTAGCCCCACCTGTGTCTGTATGTCTGTCTCTCACCTCAGCCTCTGTCTGTCTGTCTCTCAGCCCGGCCTCTGTCTGTCTCTCAGCCTGGCCTCTGTCTGTCTGTCTCCCTCTCAGCCTGGCCTCTTTCTGTCTGTCTTTCTCTCAGCCGGGTCTCTGTCTTTCTCTCAGCCAGCCCAGCCTCTGTCTGGCTGTCTGTCTCCCACCTCAGCCTCTGTCTCTCTCACAGCCTGGCCTCTCTCTGTCTCTCACCTCTGCCTCTGTCTGTCTATTTCTCACCTCAGCCTCTGTCTGTCTGTCTCTCAGCCTTGCCTCAGCCTCTCTCACCTCAGCCTCTGTCTGTCTATCTCTCACCACCTCAGCCTCTGTCTGCCTCTCATCTTGGCCTCAATCCGTCTCTCACCTCAGCCTCTGTCTGTTTGTCTGTCTCTCAACCCCGGCCTCTGTTTGTCTGTCTCAGCCTCTGTTTGTCTGTCTCTCAGCCTGGCCTCTGTCTGTCTGTCTGTCTCTCAAGCCTCTGTCTGTCTCTCACCTCAGCCTCTGTTTGTCTGTCTCTCAGCCTCTGTCTGTGTCAGCCAGCATGGCCTCTGTCTGTCTGTCTCTCACCCCTGCCTCTGTCTGTCTCTCTCAAGCCCAGCCTCTGTCTGTCTGTCTCTCAACCTGTCCTCTGTTTGTCTGTTTCTCAACCTGGCCTCTGTCTGTCTGTCTGTCTCTCACCTTGGCATCTGTCTGTCTGTCTCTCACCTCGGCCTCTGTTTGTCTGTCTCTCAGCCTGGCCTCTGTCTGTCTGTCTCACCTCGGCCTCTGTCTGTATCTGTCTCTCCTCAGCCTCTGTCTGTCTGTCTCTCTCCGGCCTCTGTCTCTCAGCCAGCCTCAGCCAGCCTCTGTCTGTCTCTGTCTGTCTGTCTCACCCAGCCTCTGTCTGTCTGTCTGCCTCTGTCTGTCTCTCAGCCTGGCCTCTGTCTGTCTATCTGTCTGTCTCTCACCCCCTCTGTCTGTCTGTCTCACCCTGGTCTGTCTCTGTGTCTTTCAGCCCCGGCCTCTGTCTGTCTGTCTCTCTCTCACAGCCCAGCCTCTGTCTGTCTGTCTGTCTCTCACCTCTGTCTTTCTCTGTCTGTCTGTCTGTCTGTCTCACTCTGGCCTCTGTCTGTCTGTCTCTCTCAGCCCTCTGTCTGTCTCTCAGCCTCTCTGTCTGTCTGTCTCTCAGCCTGGCCTCTGTCTGTCTTTCTCTCACCTGGCCTCTGTCTGTCTGTCTCTCTCTCACCCCGGCCTCTGTCTGTCTGTCTGTCTCACCTCAGCCTCTGTCTCTCTGTCAGCGTGGCCTCTGCCTCTGTCTCGGCCTCAGTCTGTCTTCTCTCTCTGCCTGCCTCAGCCTCTGTCTGTCTGTCTGTCTCTCAGCCTCTGTCTGTTTGTCTGTCTCTCAGTCCAGCCTCACCTCTCAGCAAGCCTGACTCTGTCTGTCTGTCTGTCTGTCTGTCTCTCCCAGCCTCTCTGTCTGCCTGTCAGCCTGGCCTCAGTCTGTCTCTCACCTCGGCCTCTGTCTGTCTGTCTGTCTGTGGCTCTGTCTGTTCTCTGTCTCTCAGCCTGTACTCTGTCTGTCTGTCTGTCTCAGCCTCTCTCTGTTTCGGCCTCTGTTTGTCTCTCAGCCCAGCCTCTGTCTGTCTCTCTCAGCCAGCCTCTGTTCTGTCTGTCTCTCACCACCTCTGTCTGTAGCCTCTGTCTGTCTCTCTCATGGCACCTCAGCCTCTGTCTGTCTGTCTCTCAGCATGGCCTCTGTCTGTCCTCAGCCTCTGCCTCTGTTGTCTCAGCCAGCCTCTCTTGTTTCTCTGTCTGTCTGTCTGTCTGTCTCTCTGTTGGTCCCTGCTCTCTGTCTGTCCTCAGCCAGCCACTGTCTGTCTGTCTGTCTCTCAGTCCCACCTCTGCCTGGCTCACCTCTCTGTCTGTCTCAGCCAGCCCCTCGGTCTGTCTGTCACCTCGGCCTGTGTCTGTCTCTCACCTCAGCCTTGCCTCTGTCTCTCTCTGCCTCTGTCTGTCTGCCTCTCAGCCTGGCCTCTGTCTGTCTCTCACCTCGGCCTCTGTCTGCCTGTCTGTCTCCCAACCCGGCCTCTGATTGTCTGTCTCCATCTCGGCCTCTGTTTGTCTGTCTCTCAGGCTGGCCAAAGTCTGGCTGTCTGTCTCTCAACTCGGTCTGTCTGTCTCCCACCTCATCCTCTGTCTGTCTCTCAGCATGGCTTCTGTCTGTCTCTCAGCCAGCGTGGCCTCTGTCTGTCTCTCACCCCTGCCTCTGTCTGTCTCTCATCCAGCCCAGCTTCTGTCTGTCTGTCTCTCAGCCCATCCTCTGTTTGTCTGTCTCTCACCTCGGCCTCTGTTTGTCTGTCTCTCACCACCTCTGTCTGTCTGTCTGTCTGTCTCTCTCCCTGGCCTTGGTCTGCTCTCACCCTGTCTGTTTGTCTGTCTCTCACCCTGGCCTCTGTCTGTCTGTCTCTCACCAAGGCCTCTGTCTGTCTGCCTCTCAGCTCAGCCTCTGTCTGTCTGTCTGTCTCTCAGCCTGGCCTCTGTCTGTCTCTCAGCCAGCCTGCCTCTGTCTGTCTGTCTGTCTCACCCCAGCCTCTGTCTGTCTTCAGCCAGCCCAGCCCCTGTCTGTCTCTTAGCCCCACCTGTGTCTGTCTGTCTCAGCCTCTGTCTGTCTGTCTCTGCCCTCTGTCTGTCTCTCAGCCTGGCCTCTGTCTGTCTGTCTCCCTCTCAGCCTGGCCTCTTTCTGTCTGTCTGTCTCTCAGCCGGGTCTCTGTCTTTCTCTCAGCCAGCCCAGCCTCTGTCTGTCTGTCTGTCTCCCACCTCAGCCTCTGTCTCTCTCACAGCCTGGCCTCTCTCTGTCTCTCACCTCTGCCTCTGTCTGTCTATTTCTCACCTCAGCCTCTGTCTGTCTGTCTCTCAGCCTTGCCTCAGCCTCTCTCTCACCTCAGCCTCTGTCTGTCTATCTCTCACCTCAGCCTCTGTCTGTGTGCCTCTCATCTTGGCCTCAATCCGTCTCTCACCTCGGCCTCTGTCTGTTTGTCTGTCTCTCAACCCGGCCTCTGTTTGTCTGTCTCTCATCTCGGCCTCTGTTTGTCTGTCTCTCAGCCTGGCCTCTGTCTGTCTGTCTGTCTCTCAACTCGGCCTCTGTCTGTCTCCCACCTCATCCTCTGTCTGTCTCTCAGCACGGCCTCTGTCTGTCTCTCAGCCAGCTTGGCCTCTGTCTGTCTGTCTCTCACCCCTGCCTCTGTCTGTCTCTCATCAAGCCCAGCCTCTGTCTGTCTGTCTCTCAACCTGTCCTCTGTTTGTCTGTTTCTCACCCTGGCCTCTGTCTGTCTGTCTGTCTCTCACCTTGGCATCTGTCTGTCTGTCTCTCACCCCGGCCTCTGTTTGTCTGTCTCTCTCCCTGGCCTCTGTCTGTCTGTCTTTCAGCTCGGCCTCTGTCTGTCTGTGTCTCACCTCAGCCTCTGTCTGTCTGTCTCTCAGTCCGGCCTCTGTCTCTCAGCCAGCCCGGATTCTGTATGTGTGTGTGTCTCTCACCCCTGCCTCTGTCTGTCTCTCAGCCAGCACAGCCGCTATCTGCCTGTCTCCCAGTCCCACCTCCGTCTGTATGTCTGTCTCTCACCTCGGCCTCTGTCTGTTTGTCTTTCACCTCGGCCTCTGTCTGTCTGTCTCTCTCTCACCTCAGTCTCTGTCTGTCTGTCTGTCTGTCTGTCTCTCGGCCGGGCCTCTGTCTTTCTCTCAGCCAGCCCGGCCTCTGTCTGTCTGTCTCTCTCTCACCTCAGCCTCTGTCTGTCTGTCTGTCTGTCTCTCAGCCGGGCCTCTGTCTTTCTCTCAGCCAGCCCGGCCTCTGTCTGTCTGTCTCTCTCTCACCTCAGCCTCTGTCTGTCTGCCTCTCAGCCTGGCCTCTGTCTGTCTCTCACCTCGGTGTCTGTTTGTCTGTCTCTCAACCCGGCCTCTGTTTGTCTTTCTCTCACCTCAGCCTCTGTTTGTCTGTCTCTCAGCCCGGCCTCGGTCTGTTTGTCTGTCTCTCACCTCAGCCTCTGTCTGTCTCTCAGCCAGCGTGGCCTCTGTCTGTCTTTCACCCCCTGCCTCTGTCTTCTCTCTCAGCCAGCCCAGCCACTGTCTGTTGTCTGTCTCTCAGCCTCAACTCTGTCTGTATGTCTCTCACCTCAGCCTCTGTCTGTCTGCCTGTCAGCCTGGCCTCAGTCTGTCTCTCACCTCAGCCTCTGTCTGTCTATCTCTCACCTCAGCCTCTGTCTGTCTGCCTGTCAGCCTGGCCTCAGTCTGTCTCTCACCTCGGCCTCTGTCTGTCTGTCTCTCACCCGGCCTCTGTTTGTCTGTCTCTCACCTGTGCCTCTGTCTGTCTGTCTGTCTCTCACCTCGGCCTCTGTCTGTCTGTGTTTCAGCACGGCCTCTGTCTGTTTGTCTGTCTCTCACCCCTGCCTCTGTCTGTCTCTCAGCCAACCCACCCACTGTCTGTCTGTCTCTCAGATGCACCTCTGTCTGTATGTCTGTGTCTCACCTCTGCCTCTGTGTGTCTGTCTCTCAGCCTGGCCTCTGTCTGTCTGTCTCTCACCTCGGCCTCTGTCTGTCTGCCTCTCAGCTTGGCCTCTGTTTCTCTGTCTCTCACCTCGGCCTCTAGACAGACGTCTGTCTCTCACCTGGCCTCTGTCTCTTTCTCACCTTGGCCTCTGTCTGTCTGTCTGTCAGTCCTGCCTCTGTCTGTCTCTCAGCCAGCCTGTCTGTCTGTCTGTCTGTCTGTCTGTCTGTCTGTCTCTCACATCGGCCTCTGTCTGTCTTTCTCTCAGCCTTGCCTCTGTCTGTCTCTCACCTCAGGCTCTGTCTGTCATTCTATCTCTCACCTCAGCCTCTGTCTGTCTCCCTCTCAGCCTGGCCTCAGTCTGTCTCTCACCTCGGCCTCTGTCTGTCTGTCTGTCTCTCAACCCCGCCTCTGTTTGTCTGTCTCTCATCTCTGCCTCTGTTTGTCTATCTCTCAGCCTGGACTCGGTCTGTCAGTCTGTCTCTCAACTTGGCCTCTGTCTGTCTCCCACCTCATCCTCTGTCTGTCTCTCAGCCCGGCCTCTGTCTGTCTCTCAGTCAGCGTGGCCTCTATCTGTCTCTCACCTCGGCCTCTGTGTGTCTGTCTCTCACTATGGCCTCTGTCTGTCTGTCTTTCAGCACGGCCTCTGTCTGTCTCTCTCTCACTTTGGCCTCTGTTTGTCTGTCTCTCAGCTCAGCCTGTGTCTGTCTCTCAGCCAGCCCTGCCTCTGTCTGTCTGTCTGTCTCTCATCCCTGTCTCTGTCTGTCTCTCAGCCAGCCCAGCCACTGTCTGTCTGTCTGTCTCTGAGCCCCACCTCTGTATTTATGTCTGTCTCTCACCTCGGCCTCTGTCTGTCTGTCTGTCTCTCATCTTGGCCTCTGTCTGTCTGTCTGTCTCTCATCTTGGCCTCTGTCTGTCTCTCAGCCAGCCTGGCCTCTGTCTGTCTGTCTGTCTCTTACCTCAGCCTCTGTCTGTCTCTCTCTCATCAGCCTCTGTCTGTCTATCTCTCACCTCAGCCTCTGTCTGTCTGCCTCTCAGCCTGGCCTCTTTCTCTCACCTCGGCCTCTGTCTGTCTCTCAACCCGGCCTCTGTTTGTCTGTCTCTCACCTTGGCCTCTGTTTGTCTGTCTCTCAGCCCGGCCTCGGTCTGTTTGTCTGTCTCTCAACTTGGCCTCTGTCTATCTCTCACCTCAGCCTCTGTCTCTCAGCCCGGCCTCTGTCTGTCTCTAATCCAACCTAGCCTCTGTCTGTCTGTCTGTCTCTCACCCTGGCCTCTGTGGTCTCTCACCCCTGCCTCTGTCTGTCTGTCTGTCTCTAACCTCGGCCTCTGCCTGTCTGTCTCTCACCTCGGCCTCTGTCTGTCTGTCTTTCAGCACAGCCTCTGTCTGTCTGTCTCTCACCCCTGCCTCTCTCTGTCTCTCAGACAGCCCAGCCACTGTCTGTCTATCTGTTTGTCTCTCAGCCCCACCTCTGTACGTCTGTCTCTCACCTCGGCCTCTGTCTGTCTGTCTCTCAGCCCGGCCTCTGTTTGTCTGTCTGTCTCTCACCTTGGCCTCTGTCTATCTCTCTGTGTCTCAGTCCAGCCTCTGTCTGTCTCTCAGCCAGCCTGGCCTCTGTCTGTCTGTCTGTCTCTCACCTCGGCCTGTGTCTGTCTGTCTCTCAGCCTTACCTCTGTCTGTCTCTCACCTCAGCCTCTGTCTGTCTGTCTATCTCTCACCTCAGCCTCTGTCTGTCTGCTTGCCAGCCTGGCCTCAGTCTGTCTCTCACCTCGGCCTCTGTCTGTCTGTCTCTGAACCCGGCCTCTGTTTGTCTGTCTCTCATCTCGGACTCTGTTTGTCTGTCTCTCAGCCTGGACTCAGTCTGTCTGTCTGTCTCTCAACTCAGCCTCTGTCTGTCTCCCACCTCATCCTCTTTCTGTCTCTCAGCCAGCGTGGCCTCTGTCTGTCTGTCTCCTACCTTGGCCTCTGTGTGTCTGTCTCTCACTATGGTCTCTGTCTGTCTGTCTGTCTGTCTGTCTTTCAGCACGGCCTCTGTCTGTCTGTCTCTCACCTCGGCCTCTGTCTGTCTGTCTCTCAGCCTGGCCTCTGTCTGTCTGTCTCTCACCTTGGCCTCTGTCTGTCTGTCTCTCAGCCCGGCCTCTGTTTGTCTGTCTGTCTCTCACCTTGGCCTCTGTCTATCTCTCTGTCTCTCAGTCCGGCCTCTGTCTGTCTCTCAGCCAGCCTGGCCTCTGTCTGTCTGTCTCTCACCTCAGCCTGTGTCTGTCTGTCTCTCAGCCTTACCTCTGTCTGTCTCTCACCTCAGCCTCTGTCTGTCTGCTTGCCAGCCTGGCCTCAGTCTGTCTCTCACCTCGGCCTCTGTCTGTCTGTCTCTGAACCGGGCCTCTGTTTGTCTGTCTCTCATCTCGCACTCTGTTTGTCTGTCTCTCAGCCTGGACTCGGTCTGTCTGTCTGTCTCTCAACTCAGCCTCTGTCTGTCTCCCACCTCATCCTCTTTCTGTCTCTCAGCCAGCGTGGCCTCTTTCTGTCTGTCTCCTACCTCGGCCTCTGTGTGTCTGTCTCTCACTATGGCCTCTGTCTGTCTGTCTGTCTGTCTGTCTTTCAGCATGGCCTCTGTCTGTCTGTCTCTCACCTCGGCCTCTGTCTGTCTGTCTCTCAGCCAGCTCTGCCTCTGTCTGCCTTTCCATCTCTCACCCCTGCCTCTGTCTGTCTCTCAGCCAGCCCAGCCACTGTCTGTCTGTCTGTCTCTCAGTCCAGCCTCTGTCTGTCTCTCAGCCAGCCTGGCCTCTGTCTGTCTGGCTGTCTGTCTCTCACCTTGGCCACTGTCTGTCTCCCACCTCATCCTCTGTCTCTCAGCCCGGCCTCTTTCTGTCTCAGCCAGCGTGGCTGCTGTCTGTATGTCTCTCACCTCGGCCTCTTTGTGTCTGTCTCTCATCTTGGCCTCTGTCTGTCTCTCACCTTGGCCTCTGTCTGTCTGTCTCTCAGTCCAGCCTCTGTAAGTCTCTCAGCCAGCCTGGCCTCTGTCTGTCTGTCTGTCTCTCACCTCGGCCTGTGTCTGTCAGTCTCTCAGCCTTGCCTCTGTCTGTCTCTCACCTCAGCCTCTGTCTGTCTGCCTCTCAGCCTGGCCTCAGTCTGTCTCTCACCTCGGCCTCTGTCTGCCTGTCTGTCTCCCAACCCGGCCTCTGATTGTCTGTCTCTCATCTCGGCCTCTGTTTTTCTGTCTCTCAGCCTGGCCACAGTCTGTCTGTCTGTCTGTCTCTCACCTTGGCCTCTGTCTGTCTCCCACCTCATCCTCTGTCTGTCTCTCAGCACGGCTTCTGTCTGTCTCTCAGCCAGCGTGGCCTCTGTCTGTCTGTCTCTCACCCCTGCCTCTGTCTGTCTCTCATCCAGCCCAGTTTCTGTCTGTCTGTCTGTCTCTCAACCCGTCCTCTGTTTCTCTGTCTCACACTTCAGGCTCTGTCTGTCTATCTCTCACTTCAGCCTCTGTCTGTCTGCTTCTCAGCCTGGCCTCTCTCTGTCTCTCACCTCGGCCTCTGTCTGTCAGTCTGTCTCTCAACCCGGCCTCTGTTTGTATGTCTCTCACCTCGGCCTTTGTCTGTCTCTCAGACAGGCCTCAGTCTATCTGTCTGCCTCTCAACTCCGCCGAACACTACTGTGCAAAATGAGCTTGTTTTGCTCTAAGAATAAGTTGCTTTCCTACGAAGAGTATAAGTCACAGCAAGTTCAAACATCATTCATTTGTGCAATCGAACAACTTGAACAATGTAGTAGATTCGTTTCATTTCTAATGTAGTTTGGTAAGAAAAGAAACATCTTCATTGCTGAACACTGTACTGTGCGAAATAAGCCTGTTCAGCTCTCGCAATGAGTTGCTTTCCTACGAACATGGAAGATCACAGCAAGTTCAAACTTTCCTCATCTGTACAATCTAACAAGTTGTACAATTCACTAACTTCATTTCATTTCTAATATAGTTTGGTAACAAAAGAAACATCTTCATTGACGAAAAATGTAATATGCAAAATAAGCTTGTTCAGCTCTGTGAATGAGTTGCTTTCTTACGAAGAGTGTAAGGCACCGCAAGCTCAAACATCATTTGTTTGTACAATGAAACAAGTTGTACAATACAGTAGCTTCAATTCATTTCTAATATAGTTTGGTAAGAAAAGAAACATCTTCAGTGTCTAACACTGTACTGTGCGAAATAAGCCTGTTCATCTCTAGGAATGGGTTGCTTTCCTATGAGCAAGGAAGATCACAGCAAGTTCAAACTCTCCTCATTTGTACAATCTAACAAGTTGTACAATGTACTTACTTCGTTTCATTTCTAATGTAGTTTGGTAAGAAAAGAAACATCTTTATTGCTGAACACAGTACTGTGCGAAATGAGCTTGTTCAGCTCTAGGAATGAGGTGCTTTCCTACAAACACGGGAGATCACAGCAAGTTCATACATTCTGCGTTTGTACAATCCAACAAAATGTACAAATTAGTAGCTTCTTTTCATTTCTAATGTAGTTTGGTAAGAAAAGAAACATCTTCATTCCCGAACACTGTATTGTGTGATATAAACTCGTTCTCCTCTAGGAATGAGTTGCTTTCCTACGAGCAGTGTAAGTCACAGCAAGTTTAAACATCATTCATTTGTGCAATCCAACAAGTTGTACAATGTAGTAGCTTCGCTTCATTTCTAATATAGATTCATAAGAAAAGAAACATTTTTCATTGCCAAACACTGTACTGTGCAAAATAAGCTTGTTCAGCTGTACAAATGAGTTGCTTTCTATGAAGAGTGTAAGTCACAGCAAGTTCAAACGTCATCCATTTGTACAATCCAACAAGTTGTGCAATGTAGTAGCTTCGTTTCATTTCTAATGTAGTTTGGTAAGAAAAGAAACATCCTTATTGCCAAACACTGTACTGTGAAAAATTAGCTTGTTCAACTCTAGGAATGAGGTGCTTTCCTACGAAAACGGAAGATCACAGCAAGTTCAAACTTTCCTCGTTTGTACAACCTAAGAAGGTGTACAATTTACTAATGTCATTTCATTTCTGATATAGTTTGGTAAGAAAAGAAAGATCTTCATTGCTGAACACTGTACTGTGCGAAATGAGCTTATTCAGCTCTGCGAATGAGTTGCTTTCCTCCGAAGAGTGTAAGTCACAGCAAGTTCAAACATCATTTGTTTGTACTGTCCAAGAAGTTGTACAATGTAGTAGCTTCATTTCATTGCTAATGTAGTTTGGTAAGAAAAGAAACATTTTCAGTGCCTTAGACAGTACTGTGCGAAATATGCCTGCTTAGCCCTAGGAATGAGTTTCTTACCTACAAACACGGAAGATCACAGGAAGTTCAAAATTTCCTCGTTTGTACAATCTAACAAGATGTACTAACATCGTTTCATTTCTAATGTAGTTTGGTAAGAAAAGAAACATCTTCATTGCCGAACACAGTACTGTGCGAAATGAGCTTCTTCAGCTCTAGGAATGAGGTGCTTTCCTATGAACACGGGAGATCACAGCAAGTTCAAACTCTCCTCGTTTGTAAAATCCAACAAGATGTACAATTCAGTAGCTTCGTTTCATTTCTAATGTAGCTTGGTAAGAAAAGAAACATCTTCATTGCCGAACACTGTATTGTGCGATATAAACCTGTTCTCCTCTAGGAATGAGTTGCTTTCCTACAAGCAGTGTAAGTCACAGCAAGTTTAAACATCATTCATTTGTGCAATCCAACAAGTTGCACAATGTAGTAGCTTCATTTCATTTCTAATATAGTTTGGTAAGAAAAGAAACATTTTCATTGCCCAACACTGTACTGTGCAAAATAAGCTTGTTCATCTGTACGAATGAGTTGCTTTCCTACGAAAAGTGTCAGTCACAGCAAGTTCAAACATCATTCATTTGTACAATCCAACAAGTTGTACAATTTACTAACTTCGTTTCATTTCTAATGTAGTTTTGTAAGAAAAGAAACATCTTCATTGCCAAACACAGTACTGTGCGAAATGAGCTTGTTCAGCTCTAGGAATGAGGTGCTTTCCTACGAACAAGGGAGATCACAGCAAGTTCAAACATTCCGCGTTTGTACAATCCAACAAGATGTACAATTTAGTACATTCCTTTCATTTCTCATGTAGTTTTTTAAGAAAGGAAACATCTTCATTGCTGAACACTGTATTGTGCAATATAAGCTTGTTCTCCTCTAGGAATGAGTTGCTTTCCTGCAAGCAGTGTAAGTCACAGCAAGTTTAAACATCATTCGTTTGTGCAATTCAACAAGTTGTACAATGTAGTAGCTTCGTTTCATTTCTAATATAGTTTCATAAGAAAAGAAACATTTTTCATTGCCAAACACTGTACTGTGGGAAATAAGTTTGTTCAGCACTACGAATGAGTTGCTTTCCTACGAAGAGTGTAAGTAACAGCAACTTTAAATGTCATTCATTTGTACAATCCAACAAGTTGTACAATTTACTAACTTTGTTTCATTCCTGATATAGTTTGGTAAGAAAAGAAACATCTTCATTGCCGAACACTGTACTGTGCGAAATGACCTTGTTCAGCTCTAGGAATGAAGTGCTTTCTTACGACAACGGGAGATCACAGCAAGTTCAAATTTTCCTCGTTTGTACAATCCAACAAGATGTACAATTTAGTAGCTTCGTTTCATTTCTAATGTAGTTTGGTAAGAAAAGAAACATCTTCATTGTGGAACACTGTATTGTGTGATATAAACTTGTTCTACTCTAGGAATGAGAGGCTTTCCAACGAGCAGTGTAAGTCACAGCAAGTTTAAACATCATTCGTTTGTGCAATTCAAGAAGTTGTACAATGTAGTAGCTTCATTTAGCTAATGTAGTTTTCATTTTTCTAATGCGAAATATGCCTTTGATCTAGGAATGAGAAAATGAACTTTGGAAGATCAGAAACATTCATTGACTAATACTGTACTGTTTCATTTCTAATGTAGTTTGCGAAATAAGCCTGTTCAGATCTAGGAATGATTTGCTCGTTTCATTTCTAATGTAGTTTGGTAAGAAAAGAAAATCACGGAAGATCACAGAAAGTTCAAACTTTCCTCATTTGTACAATCCAACAAGTTGTACAATTTAGTAGCTTAACTAATATAGTTTGTAAGAAAAGAAACATTTCATTGCCAACACTGTACTTCGTTTCAGCTTGTTAATGTAGTTTTGGTAAGAAAAGAAATATGTTTGCAATCCAACACAGTACTGTGCATCTTCAAATGAACTTGTTGAGCTTGTTCAGCTCTAGGAATGAGTTGCTTTCTACGAACATCACAGCAAGGAAGGTCACAGCAAGATCAAACATTTCTCTTGTTTTAAGAAAGAAACATCTTCATTGCGAACACTGTACAAGTTGAATGACAATTTAGTTTAACATCAGTTTTGATTTCTGATATAGTTTCATTTCTAATATAGAATTTTTCATTTGCCAAACACTGAAATAAGTTTCATTGCTTTCCTTTGAAAACAGTACAGCAAGTTAAATGATTCATTTGTACAATCCAACAAGTTGTACAATTTAGTAAATTTCATTTCTTAGTTTTAAGAAAAGAAACATCTTCATTTAACACTGTAAGAAGTGTACCTTGTTCAGTCTAGGAACAGACAAGAGATCAAAACATCGTTTGTTTTCTACATGTACAACAAGCTTCGTTTCATTTCTAATGTAGTTTGTAAGAAAAGAAACATCTTCATTCATGAACACTGTATTGTGTGATATAAACTGTTCTACTCTAGGAATGAGGTGCTTTCCAATTTCTAGCATAGTAAGTCACAGCAAGTTTAAACATCATTCGTTTGTGCAATTCAAGAAGTTGTACAATGTACTAGCTTCGTTTCTTTTCTAATGTAGTTTGGTAAGAAAAGAAACATCTTCATTACTAATACTGTACTGTGCGAAATAGCCTGTTCATGTCTAGGAATGAGTTGCTTTCCTACGACGGAAGATCACAGAAAGATCACAACAAGTTTACAATTTAAACTTCGTTTCATTTCAGTTTGGTAAGAAAAGAACAATCATTAACAAGTTGTACTTGTTCAGCTCTAGGAATGAACTGTTTTCTTCATTTCCTTGTTTGTAGGTACAAGTTGGACAATTTAGAAAAGTTTAAATAGTTTGGTAAGAAAAGAAACATCTTCATTGCCGAAAAACAGTACGAAATGACTGTTCAGCCTGCAAATATGTTGCTTTCCTACGAAGAGTGTAAGTCACAGCAAGCTCAAACATCATTTTGAAATATAGCTTAGTTTAATTTCTAGTTTATCATCTTCATTGGAACACTGTACTGTTGAAATAGCCTGTTCATGTCTAGGAACACAGAAGATCACAGCAAGTTGAAACTTTCCTCATTTGTACCTCTAACAAGTTGTACAATTTACTAACTTCTCTTCATGTACTTTGGTAAGAAAATAAATATCTTATTGCCAAACACTGTACTGCATGAAATAAGTTTATTTTCTAATGTAGTTCCTATGAACACAGAAGAAACAAGTTGAAACTTTCCTCATTTGTAAAAATCAACAGCATGTACAACTTAGTAGCTTCGTTTCATTTCTAATGTAGTTCGGTAAGAAACAAAACATCTTATTTTCCGAACACTGTAATGTGCGATATAAGCTTGTTCTCCTCTAGGAATGAGCTGCTTTCCTACGAAGAGGGTAGATCACAGCAAGATCAAACTTCACTCATTTGTGCAATCCAACAAGTTGTACAATTTAGTAGCTTCGTTTCATTTCTAATACAGTTTGGTAAGAAAAGAAACATCTTCAATGCCCAACACTGTACAGTGTGAAATGAGCTTGTTCAGGTCCATGAATGAGTTGCTTTCCTATGAAGACTGTAAGTCACAGCAAGTTCAAACTACATTCGTTTGTACAATCCAACAAGTTGTACAATATAGTAGCTTCGTTTCATTTCTAATGTAGTTTGGCAAGAAAAAAAATCTTCATTTAATAACACTGTACTGTGTGAAATAAGGCTGTTCAGCTGTAGGAATGAGTTGCTTTCCTACGAACACGGAAGATCACAGCAAGTTCAAACTTTCTTTATTAGTACAACCTACCAAGTTGTACAATTTACTAATTTCATTTCATTTCTAATATAGTTTGGTAAGAAAAAAAACATCTTCATTACCAAACACTGCACTGTGCAAAATGAGCTTGGTCAGCTCTATGAATGAGTTGCTTTCCTACGAAGAGTGTAAGTCACAGCAAGTTCAAACATCATTCGTTTGTATAATCCAACAACTTGAACAATGTAGTACATTCGTTTCTTTTCTAATATAGTTTGATAAGAAAAGAAACATCTTCATTGCCGAACATGGTACTGTGTGAAATAAGCCTGTTCAGCTCTAGGAATGAGGTGCTTTCCTACGAACATGGAAGATCATAGCAAGTTCAAACTTTCCTCGTTTGTACAATCTAACAAGTTGTACAATTTACTAACTGTGTTTCATTTCTAATGTAGTTTGGGAAGAAAAGAAACATCTTCATTGCCGAACAGAGTACTGCGTGAGATGATCCTGTTCATCTCTAGGAATGGGTTGCTTTCCTACGAACATGGAAGATCACACCAAGTTCAATCTCTTCTCGTTTGTAAAATCTAACAAGTTGTACAATTTACTAACTTCCTCTCATTTCTATTGTAGTTTGGTAAGAAAAGAAACATCTCATTGCTGAACACAGTACTGTGAGAAATGATCTTTCCTCCGAAAACAGGAGTTCAAAGCAAGTTCAAATGTTCCTCGTTTGTCTATCCAACAAGATGTACAACTTAGTAGCTTCGTTTCATTTCTAATGTAGTTTGGTAAGAAAGGAAACATCTTCATTGCCTTACACGGTACTTTGCGAAGTAAGCCTGTTCAGCTCTAGGAATGAGTTGCTTTCCTACGAACAAGGAAGATCACAGCAAGTTCAAACTTTCATTGTTTGTACAATCTAACAAGTTGTACAATTTACTAACTGCGTTTCATTTCTAATGTAGTTTGGTAAGAAAAGAAACATCTTCATTGCCAAACAGGGTACTGTGTGAAATGAGCCTGTTCATCTCTAGGAATGGCTTGCTTTCCTACAAACACGGAAGATCACAGCAAGTTCAATCTCTCCTCGTTTGTACAATCTAACAAGTTGTACAATATAGTAACTTCATTTCATTTCTATTGTAGTTTGGTAAGAAAAGAAACATCTCATTGCTGAACACTGTATTGTGCGATATAAGCTTGTTCTCCTGTAGCAATGAGGTGCTTTCCTATGAACAGTGTAGATCACAGCAAGTTCAAACTTCATTCGTTTGTGTATTCCAACAAGTTGTACAATTTACTAACTTCATTTCATTTCTAATATAGTTTCATAAGAAAAGAAACATCTTCCTTGCCAAACACTGTATTGTGCAATATAAGCTTGTTCTCCTGTAGCAATGAGGTGCTTTCCTACGAACCGTGTAGATCACAGCAAGTTCAAACTTCATTCATTTGTGCAATCCAACAAGTTGAATAATTTGGTAGCTTCCTTTTATTTCTAATATAGTTTGGTAAGAAAAGAAACATCCTCATTTCTGAACACTGTACTGTGCGAAAAGAGCTTATTCAGCTCTATGAATGAGCTATTTTCCTAAGAAGAGTGTAAGTCACAGCAAGTTCAAACTTCATTCTTTTGTACAATCCAACAAGTTGTACAATATAGTAGCTTTGTTTCATTTCGAATATAGTTAGGTAAGAAAAGAAAAATCTTCATTGCTGAACACAGTACTGTCCGCAATGAGCTTGTTCAGTCCCAGGAATGAGGTGCTTTCCTACGAACACGGAAGATCACAGCAAGTTCAAAATTTCCTCATTTGTACAATCTAACAAGGTGTACAATTTACTAAGTGCGTTTCATTTCTAATGTGGTTTGGTAAGAAAAGAAACATCTTCATTGCTGAACAGAGTACTGTGTGAAATGATCCTGTTCATCTCTAGGAATGGGTTGCTTTCCTACGAACACGGAAGATCACACCAAGTTCAATCTCTCCTCGTTTGTACAATATAACAAGTTGTACTATATACTAACTTCCTTTCATTTATATTGTAGTTTGGTAAGAAAAGAAGCATCTCATTGCTGAACACAGTACTGTGCGAATTGACCTTCTTCAGCTCTAGGAATGAGGTGCTTTCCTATGAACACGGGAGTTCACAGCAAGTTCAAACATTGCTCGTTTGTACAATCCAACAAGACGTACAACTTTGTAGCTTCATTTCATTTCTAATGTAGTTTGGTAAGAGAAGAAACATCTTCAATGCCTTACATGGTACTATGCGAAATAAGCCTGTTCAGCTCTAGGAATGAGTTGCTTTCCTACGAACACGGAGGATCACAGCAAGTTAAACTTTCCTTGTTTGTACAATCGAACAAGTTGTACAATTTACTAACTTCGTTTCATTTCTAATGTAGTTTTGTAATAAAAGAAACATCTTCATTGCCAAATACAGTACTCTGTGAAATAAGCCTGTTTACCTCTAGGAATGAGTTGCTTCCTTACGAACACAGAAGGTCACAGCAAGTTCAAACTGTCCAAGTTTGTACAATCTAACAAGTTGTACAATTTACTAACTTCGTTTCACTTCTAATGTAGTTGGGTAAAAAAGAAACATCTTCATTGCCAAACACTGTATTGTGCGATATAAGCTTGTTCTCTAGGAATGAGGTGCTTTCCTACGAACAGTGTAGATCACAGCAATTTCAAACTTCATTCATTGTGTATTCCAACAAGTTTTACAATTTAGTAGCTTCGTTTCCCTTCTAATATAGTTTGGAAAGAAAAGAAACATCTTCATTGCCGAACACTGTACTGTGCGAAATGAGCTTGTTCAGCTCTACGAATGAGTTGATTTCCTACGAAGAGTGTAAGTCACAGCAAGTTCAAACTTCATTCTTTGTAAAATCAAACAAGTTGTACAATGTAGTAGCTTCGTTTCATTTCTAATGTAGTTTGGTAAGAAAAGAAATATCTTCATTGCCGAACACTGTATTGTTTGAAATAAGGCTGTTCAGCTCTAGGAATGAGTTGCTTTCCTACAAACACGGAAGATCACAGCAAGTTCAAACTTTCCTCATTTGTACAAAATAACGAGTTGTACAATTTATTAACTTTGTTTCATTTCTAATGTAGTTTTGTAAGAAAAGAAACATCTTCATTTTTGAACACAGTACTGTGTGAAATAAGCCTGTTTACCTCTAGGAATGAGTTGCTTTCCTACTAACACTGAAGATCACAGAAATGAGGCGAAGTTAGTACGTTGTACATCTTGTTAGATTACGCAAACAAGGAAAGTTTGAACTTGCTACACTCAACACCCTTCGTAGGAAAGCAAGTCATTCCGAGAACAGAACTAGCTTATTTCACACAATACGGTGTTCTGCAATGAAGATGTTTGTATTCTAAACAAACTACTTTAGAAATGAGGCAAATCTACTAAGTTGTACATCATGTTAGATTACATCAACTAGGAAAGGTTGAACTTGCAGCACTCAACATTCTTTGAAGAAAAGCAACTCATTCTGAGAACAGAATAAGCTTATTTCACAATACAGTGTTCAGCAATGAAGATGTTTGTTTTCTAAACAAACTACATTAGAAATGAAGTGAATCTACAAAGTTGTACATCTTGTTAGATTACACCAACTAAGAAAGTTTGAACTTGCTGCAATCAACACTCTTTGTAGGAAAGCAACTCATTCCGAGAACAGAACTAGATTATTTCACACAGTACAGTGTTCAGCAATGAAGATGTTTGTTTTCTAAACAAACTACCTTAGGAATGAGGCGAATCTACTAAGTTGTACATCTTGTGAGATTACCTAAACTAAGAAAGTTTAAACTTGCTGAACTCAACACTCTTCATAGGAAAGCAACTCATTCTGAGATAAGAACTAGACAATTTCACACAGTACAGTGTTCGGCAATGAAGATGTTTGTTTTTTAAACAATCTAATTTAGAAATGAAGCGAATCAACTAACTTGTACATCTTGTTAGATTACACCAACTAGGAAAGTTTGAACTTGCTGTACTCAACACTCTTTGTAAGAAAGCAACTTATTCTGAGAACAGAACTAGATTATGTCACACAGTACAGTGTTTGGCAATGAAGATGTTTGTTTTCTAAACAAACTACCTTCAGAATGAGGTGAATCGACTAAGTTGTACATCTTATTAGATTACGTAAACTAAGAATTTTTAAACTTGCTGAACTCAAAACTCCTCGTAGGAAAGCAAATCATTCCAAGAACAGAACTAGCCTATTTGAGACAGTACAGTGTTTGGCAATGAAGATGTTTGTTTTCTAAACAAACTACGTTAGAAATGAAGCAAACCTACTAAGTTGTACATCTTGTTAGATTACATCAACTAGGAAAGTTTGAACTTGCAGCACTCAACATTCTTTGAAGAAAAGCAACTCTTTCTGAGAACAGAGTTAGCTTATTTCACAGTACAGTGTCCGGCAATGAGGATGTTTGTCTTCTAAACAAACTACGTTAGAAATGAAGCGAATCTACTAACTTGTACATTTTGTTAGATTACAACATTCTTTGAAGAAAAGCAACTCTTTCTGAGAACAGAGTTAGCTTATTTCACAGTACAGTGTTCAGCAATGAGGATGTTTGTCTTCTAAACAAACTGCACGTTAGAAATGAGCCGAATCTCTTGTACATTTGTTAGATTATTAAAAAAAAAAGAGAGATTGAACTTGCTGCACTGCAGCCTCTTCGTACGAAAGGAACTCATTCTGATAACAGAACTGGCTTACTTCACACAATACAGTGTTCAGAATTGAAGATATTTGTTTTCTAAAGAAACTACTTTAGACATGAGACGAAGTTAGTAAGTTATACATCTTGTTAGATTACGCAAACAAGGAAAGTTTAAACTTGCTGCACTCAACCGTCCTCATAGGAAAGCAACTCATTCCAAGAAGAGAACTAGCTCACTTACACACTACAGTGTTTGGCCATAAAGGTGTTTGTTTTCTAAGCAAATGCTTTAGAAATGAATCGATTCTACTAAGTTGTGCATCTTGAGAGATTACACCAACAAGGAAAGTTTCAACTTGCTGCATTCAAGGATCTTCTTAGGAAAGCAACTCATTCCAAGAATGGAACTACCTTACTTGACTCACTACATTGTTCCGTAATGAAGGTGTTTGTTTTCTAAGCAAACTACTTTAGAAATGAAACGATTCTACTAAGTTGTGCATCTTGTTAGATTACACCAACCAGGAAAGTTTCAACTTGCTGCACGTAACCATCTTCGTAGGAAAGCAACTCATTCTGAGAACAGAACTAGCTTATTTAACACAGTACAGTGTTTAGCAATGAAAGTGTTTGTTTTCTAAGCAAACTATTTTAGAAATGAAACGAATCCAATAAGATCTTGTTAGATTAAACAAACCAGGAAAGTTTCAACTTGCTGCATTCAAACGTCTTCATAGGAAAGGAACTCATTCGGAGAACATAACTAGCTTATTTCACACAGTACATTGTTTGGCAATGAAGGTGTTTGTTTTCTAAGCAAACTACTTTAGAAATGAAACCATTCTACTAAGTTGTGGACCTTGTTAGATTACACCAACCAATAAAGTTTCAACTTGCTGCACTCAACTGTCTTTTTAGGAAAGCAACTCATTCTGAAAACAGAACTAGCTTACTTCACTCACTACATTGTTCCGAAATGAAGGTGTTTGTTTTTAATCAAACTACTTTAGAAATGAAACGAATCTACTAAGTTGTGCATCTTGTTAGATTACACAAACCAGGAAAGTTTCAACTTGCTGCATTCAACTTCTTTGTAGGAAAGCAACTCATTCCGAGAACAGAACTAGCTTACTTCACACAGTACATTGTTCAGCAATGAAGGTGTTTGTTTTCTAAGCAAACTACTTTAGAAATGAAATGATTCTACTAAGTTGTGCATCTTGTTAGATTACACAAACCAGGAAAGTTTCAACTTGCTGCCTTCAAACATCTTCTTAGGAAAACAACTCATTCTGAGAAAGAACTAGCTTATTTCACACAGTACATTGTTTGGCAATGAAGGTGTTTTGTTTTCTAAGCAAACTACTTTAGAAATGAAACGAATCTACAAACTTGGGCATCTTGTTAGATTAAACAAACCAGGAAAGTTTCAACTTGCTGCATTCAATTGTCTTCTTAGGAAAGCAACTCATTCCGAGAACAGAACTAGCTTACTTCACACACTACAGTGTTTGGGCATGAAGGTGTTTGTTTTCTAAGCAAACTACTTTAGAAATGAAACGATTCTACTAAGTTGTGCACCTTGTCAGATTACACCAACCAGGAAAGTTTCAACTTGCTGCACTCAACTGTCTTATTAATAAAGCAACTCATTCTGAAAACAGAATCAGCTTATTTCACACACTACAGTGTTTGGCAATGAAGGTGTTTTTTGTTTTCTAAGCAAACTACTTTAGAAATGAAACAAAACTACTAAGTTGTGCATCTTGTTAGATTACACAAACCAGGAAGTTTCAACTTGCTGCATTCAACCGTCTTCGTAGGAAAGCAACTTATTTCAAGAACAGAACTAGCTTATTCACACAGTACATTTTTTGGAAATGCAGGTGTTTGTTTTCTAAGCAAACTACTTTAGAAATGAAACGATTCTACTAAGTTGTGCATCTTGTTAGATTACACCAACCAGGAAAGTTTCAACTTGCTGCACTCAACAGTCTTTCTTAGGAAAGCAACTCATTCCGAGAACAGAACTAGCTTATTTAACACAGTACAGTGTTTGGCAATGAAGGTGTTTGTTTTCTAAGCCAAACTATTTTAGAAATGAAACGAATCTACTAAGTTGTGCATTGTTAGATTCCACAAACCAGGAAAGTTTCAACTTGCTGCATTCAAACGTCTTCGTAGGAAAGGAACTCATTCAGAGAACATAACTAGCTTATTTCACACAGTACATTGTTGGCAATGAAGGTGTTTGTTTTCTAATCAAAGTACTTTAGAAATGAAATGATTCTACTAAGTTGTGCATCTTTTTAGATTACACAAACCAGGAAAGTTTCAACTTGCTGCACTCAACCGTCTTCAGTAGGAAAGCAACTCATTATGTGATCAGAACTAGCTTATTTTACACATTACATTGTTGGAAATGAAGGTGTTTGTTTTTCAGCAAACTACTTTAGAAATGAAACGATTCTACTAAGTTGTGCATCTTGTTAGATTACACAAACCAGGAAAGTTTCAACTTGCTGCACTTCAAACATCTTTGTAGGAAAGCAACTCATTCGGAGAACAGAACTAGCTTATTTCACACAGTATATTGTTTGGCAATGAAGGTGTTTGTTTTCTAAGCAAACTACTTTAGAAATGAAATGAATCTACAAAGTTGTGCATCTTGTTAGATTAAACAAACCAGGAAAGTTTCAACTTGCTGCATTCAATTGTCTTCTTAGGAAAGCAACTCATTCCAAGAACAGAACTAGCTTATTTCACACACTACAGTGTTTGGGCAATGAAGGTGTTTGTTTTCTAAGCAAACTACTTTAGAAATGAAACGATTCTACTAAGTTGTGCAACTTCTCAGATTACACCAACTGGGAAATTTCAACTTGCTGCACTCAACTGTCTTATTAGCAAAGCAACTCATTCCGAAAACAGAACCAGCTTATTTCACACACTACAGTATTCGGCAATGAACGTGTTTTTTTTCTAAGCAAACTACTTTAGAAATGAAACAAAACCAATAATTTGTACATCTTATTAGATTGCACAAACCAGGAAGTTTCAACTTGCTGCATTCAACTGTCTTTGTAGGAAAGCAACTTATTTCAAGAACAGAACTAGCTTACTTCACACAGTACATTTTTCGGAAATGAAGGTGTTTGTTTTCTAAGCAAACTACTTTAGAAATGAACCGATTGTACTAAGATATGTATCTTGTTACATTACACAAACCAGTAAAGTTTGAACTTGCTGCATTCAACCATCTTCGTAGGAAAGTAACTCATTCCAAGAACAGAACTAGCTTACTTCACACAGTACATTGTTCAGCAATGGAGGTGTTTGTATTCTAACCAAAGTACTTTAGAAATGAAATGATTCTACTAAGTTGTGCAACTTGTTAGATTACAACAACCAGGAAAGTTTCAGCTTGCTGCACTCAACCGTCTTCATAGGAAAGCAACTCATTCCGAGAACAGAACTAGCTTATTTCACACAGGACAGTGTTCGGCAATGAAGGTGTTTGTTTTTTCAGGAAACTATTTTAGAAATGAAACAAATCTACTAAGTTGTGCATCTTGTTAGATTACTGAAACCAGAAAACTTTCAAGTTGCTGCACTCAACTGTCTTCTTAGGAAAGCAACTAATTCTGCGAACAGAACTAGCTTATTTCACACAGTACAGTGTTCGGCAACAAAAGTGTTTGTTTTCTAAGCAAACTACCTTAGAAATGAAACGATTCTACTAAGTTGTGCACATTGTTAGATTAAACCAACCAGGAAAGTTTCAACTTGCTGCACTCAATCATCTTCGTAGGAAAACAACTCATTCCGAGATCAGAACTAGCTTATTTTACACATTACATTGTTCAGAAATGAAGCTGTTTGTTTTCTAAGCAAACTACTTTAGAAATGAAAAAAATCTACTAACTTGTGCATCGTGTTAGATTACACCAACCAGGAAAGTTTCAACTTGCTGCACTCAACCATATTCTTAGGAAAGGAACTCATTCCGAGAAGAGAACTACCTTACTTCATACACTACAGTGTTTGGCAATGAAGGTTTTTGTTTTCTAAGCAAACTACTTTAGAAATGAAATGAATCTACTATGTTGTGCATCTTGTTAGATTACACAAACCAGGAAAGTTTCAACTTACTGCATTCAACCATCTTCGTAGGAAAGCAACTCATTCCGAGCAAACAACTAGCTTATTTCACACAGTACAGTGTTTGGCAACGAAAGTGTTTGTTTTCTAAGCAAACTACTTTAGAAATGAAATGAATCTAATGAGTTGTGCACCTTGTTAGATTACACAAATAAGGAAAATTTCAACTTTCCGCATTCAACCGTCTTCGTAGGAAAGCAACACATTCCGAGAAAAAAACTAGATAATTTCACACAGTACATTGTTTGGCAATTAAGGTGTTTGTTTTCTAAGCAAACTACATTGGAAATGAAACGATTCTACTAAGTTGTGCACCTTGTTAGATTGCACCAACCAGGAAAGTTTAAACTTGCTGCACTCAACCGTCCTCGAAGGAAAGCAACTCATTCTGAGAACAGAACTAACTTATTTCACACACTACAGTATTTGGCCATGAAGGTGTTTGTTTTCTAAGTAAACTACTTTAGAAAAGAAACGAATCTACTAAGTTGTGCATCTTGTTAGATTACCCAAACCATGAAAGTTTTAACTTGCTGCATTCAACTGTCTTCTTAGGAAAGCAACTCATTCCGAGAACAGAACTAGCTTACTTCACACAGTACATTGTTTGGCAATGAAGGTGTTTGTTTTCTAAGCAAACTACTTTAGAAATGAAACAATTCTTCTACGTTGTGCAACTTGTTAGATTACACCAACCAGGGATGTTTCAACTTGCTGTACTCAACCATCTCCATAGGAAAGCAACTTATTCCGAGAACAGAACTAGCTTATTTCACACATTGTTCGGCAATGAAGGTGTTTGTTTTTTCAGCAAACTACTTTAGAAATGAAATGAATCTACTAAGTTGTGTATCTTGTAAGATTACAGAAACCAGAAAACTTACAACTTGCTGCTCGCAACTGTTTTTGTAGGAAAGCAACTCATTCCGAGAACAGAACTAGCTTACTTCACACAGTACATTGTTCGGCAATGAAGGTGTTTTTTTTTCTAAGGAAACTACTTTAGAAATGAAATGATTCTACTAAGTTGTGCAACTTGTTAGAAAACACAAACCAGGAAAGTTTCAACTTGCTGCACTCAACCATCTTCGTAGGAAAGCAACTCATTGCGAGAACAGAACTAGCTTATTTCACACAGCACAGTGTTCGGCTATGAAGGTGGTTGTTTTCTAAGCAAACTACTTGAGAAATGAAAGGAATCTACGAAGTTGTCCATCTTGTTAAATTACAGAAACCAGAAAACCTTCAACTTACTGCACTCAACTGTCTTCTTACGAAAGCAACTGATTCCGAGAACAGAACTGGCTTGTTTCACACAGTACAGTGTTCGGAAATGAAGGTTTTTGTTTTCTAAGCAAACTACTTTAGAAAAGAAATGAATATTCTATATTGTGCAACTTGTTAGATTACACAAACCAGGAAAGTTGCAACTTGCTGCACTCAACCATCTTTATAGGAAAGCAACTCATTCCTAGAACAGAACTAGCATATTTCACACAGTACAGTGTTCGACAATGAAAGTGTTTGTTTTCTAAGCAAACTACTTTAGAAATGAAACAAATATACTAAATTGTGCATCTTGTTAGATTACACAAACCAGGAAAGTTTCAACTTGGTGCATTCAACTGTCTTCGCAGGGAAGCAACTCATTCCAAGAACAGAACTAGCTTATTTCACACAGTGCAT
>JAEOAD010002870.1:0-31148 GCA_036365145.1 Orientallactaga sibirica
TCTTTGCTGTCTGTCCTGCTTCCTTCCTTTTCGTTTCTTTTTCTCTTTTCTTCCTTCCTTCATCAGTTCATCTTTTTCTTTTTGTTGTTTGGTTGCGATGTTTTGCAAGTGTGACTGAATGAAGAAATACATACAGGCGATTTTTCCACTTTGCCCTTTGTGTCCATCACCACACTCCAGATGCTGCACCGTGTTGTCAGGAAGGTTCTCAAGCGCCTCTGGCGACCTGCGGCCTCAAGGTACACTTACCAAGTCTGAGGTTCTCATTCCCTGCCCACTTTTCAGATCATTAGGCTTATAAGGAATTCAAAGGAATTTCTGGCCTGCAGAAAATACTTAGGGGTTAAGGCGCCTGGCTTAACCCTAAGAACACTGGTTACAACCTGAGTTGGGTTTCACTCCAGGTCCCACGTTTATTCAGATGCAAAGTTACGCAACGGTGCAATGCCGCACTTGGGATGCAAGGCGTGCGCACATCCTGATTTCGTGCACAGTAGCTGAGACACTGCCTGCCTGCCCATCTCTGACACACCAACAGGCCATGCTAAGCCAGAAGTGTGAGCCTCAGGCTCAAAACTCCTACTGAATATCTTAAAACCCCAGCGGGTTCTGAAGGTCCCAGACAGATGGAGCAGATGACTAGGTGCTTGTCGGGAGCCCGTTTTTCCCCCACGCAGAGAGTCCCTGGAACACCCAGGCCTCTCCTGGCTTGCTCGATCCAGATTCTCTAACCGCCGGTGAATGCGTTACCTGGAGGTTAGAGAATCTGCTCGTCCCAAAAAAACGCTCCAAATGGACGCCTGAGTTTGGCACTCGTTGAGCCAGGGGACAGGCGGTGAGCAGAAGGGTCTTTTTTGAAATGGAGCGATATCTTACATTTCATGCCATCAGTTTAGTTATGAGCCTACCGGGGGGGATGTCTGAAAAATGAACAAACAGGAACAGAGGGTGTGTTTTCCTAGGAATGGCCCAGCTAACTAAGGATATCGTGGAGGGCTGACGGGAAAGGGGGCCTGGAGGGGATAGAAGCCAGCCACTGGAGAACACCAAGGCCCTGCTTGAAATACTAAGGTAGAGAGATTTAAAATCTTCCGGGGCTCTGAGTCCAATTAGTTGACCCAGTCTCGCCTGTCATTGTTAAGTTGATGACGAGAGGACTCCAGGTTTTTGAAGAGCTCGTGTCGGCAGGATCCTGGAAGTAGAGTGAGAACTCCGTGAGGTCCGAGGAACAGTGTTCTTTTACTGCCCACCCACCCAGAATATATACACATATGAATATATATTTAAAATTATATATAAAACTTATATGTAAATATAGGAGTTCATATATGACTATACATGGAGATTTATATATATATTGATATATAAATATATGTTTTTATTTTTTACATATGTGACATGTATAAAATATAATTACATGTATTATAGATTTTTATACGTTATTTATATACATAATACATACATATACTAGTATAAGGCACTATATGGAATGTATATATATTTTTATATATATATCTCAGTAGGATTAGGTTTAAGGCCATATGTAAATTTGTATCCATCAACACAGAAACATACACACACGCAAAACACACACACACACACACACATACAGATATACATGCATACATACATTAAATACATACATAATTTTGGGGGAGGGGTACAGGGTAGCAATGCATGTAGTCTGGCCACACAGAATTCACTGTGGCATCTTAGGGTTGGCTCTGAACTTACATCCAAAGCCTTATAACAGTACTTATTCACAATTGGTTTCCTGAAAACTTAGAATAACTTCTAAGAAGTGTCAATTCAGAATTAAATCCTTTCTAATGTCCTAACATTCAGTAAAGTGCCAGGGAGCATTCCTCTGGATCTCAAAGGAAGGGAGTGCTTCAGATGTGGACTTTCATGTGATGACAGCAGGCACTTGGCCTTGTGTCTGTGTTATTTTCTTCCCAGGACTGCTTGAAAGTTTTGAAACCAGTGACTGAATTTTCTTCTATCGTGACAAAGGCTTTGTCATAGCCATCTGTGTGCCTCTGCAGAAAGATAGAGCACATAGGGTTTTTCTGTAATTTTCTAAAGATTATCGAAAGTCTCCCTTAGCAGCACCTGTGATTAGACGTTCTTGCTAAAATGGGTTGTGAGTCATCGTGGCCATAACTATTCCCGAATTTAGGCCATGTGTAAAGTCAAAGCTTTCAGTCTGTTTCTGGATCGCACCATTTCATTTATTGTATATTTCAGTGTTTCTTTCTTTCTCTGTTGCTTGCTTGCTTGAGTCTTTGCTGTCTGTCCTGCTTCCTTCCTTTCCTTTCTCTTTTTTTCTTTTCTTCCTTTCCTTCCTTCCTTCCCTTTTTTCTTTTTGTTATTTTTTGGCTTTTTGCGATGTTTTGCAAGTGTGACTGAATGAAGAAATGACATATTGGCGATTTTTCCATACCTTGCCCTTGTTGTGGTCCATCACCACACCTGCATCCACCGTGTTGTCAGGAAGGTTCTCCAGCGCCTCCTTCTGGCGACTCCGTGCTCAAGGTCCACTTTCCAAGTCTGAGGTTCGATTCCTTTGCCCACTCTTCAGCTCATAAGGTTTATAAGGAATTAAAAGGGAGTTTCTGGGCTGGAGAGAATACTTAGGGTTAAGGTGCCTGGCTTCTAAACCTAAGAACACTGGTTACAATCCTGAGTGGAATTTCAGTCTCCAGGTCCACGTTTAGTCAGATGCAAAGTTACTAAGGGTGCAATGCCGCACATGGACACAAGGGGCGCGCACATCTTGATTTTGTGCACAGCAGCTGAGACACTGCCTGCCCGCCCATCTCTGACACTCCACCAGGTCTGCTGGGTTACCAGAAGTGTGAGCCTCAGGCAGAAAGGGCGCAAAACTCCTACTGAATATCTGATAACCTCTGTCAGTTCTGGAGGTCACAGACAGATGTGAGCAGATGACTCCAGGTGCTTGTCGGGAGCCCTGTTTTTTCTCCCCCCACGCAGGAGTCCTTGAACACCCAGGCCTTCTCCTGTCCTATCCTGCCCAAATTCTCGGGTGGAACGATCGTGTCACCTGAGGTTAGAGAATCTGCCTGTTCCAAAAATGCTCAAATGGCTGCCTGACTTTGGACTGCTGAGCCAGGGATAGGTGCTGAGCGGACGGGTTTTTTGGAACGGAGGATATCTTAGATTTCATGCCATCACTTTAGTTACGGAGCCTTACCGGAAGGGGGATGTGAAAATGAACAAACAGGTCACAAAGGGTGTGTTTAGGAATAGCCCATCCAGAGCGAACTAAGGAGATCATGAGGGCTCCGGGCCAAGGGCCTGAGAGTTAGGAAGCGACCTCACAGAGAGCGAGGCCCTGCTTCCATTACTAAGGCAGAGAGATTTAAAATCTTCCTGGGCTTTTTTGGTCCAATTACTTGGACCACTGACTCGCCTTTCACTGTTGACACGAGACTCAGCTTTTCTGAAGTGCGCTGGTTGTCGGTGCAGGGATCCGGAATGAGAGGCAGAACTCTGTGGTCCGAGGAGCAGTGTTCTTTACTGCCCGCTCACCAGGCCAGTAGGAACCCGATTCCTAGCTGAACGCCAGTCGTGATTGTCATTCTCGCTTCTTGTTGCTTCTTTTATGAATCTTTACCTTTTTTCAGAGGAATTTCAGTGTCCACCATACGTTGGTACCATCATGCCCATAATCACCCCGGCCAGGCGATGGAGGACGCGTCGCTGTGGATGGGTGAGCATTCCCATGTTGCTCTGGTTCCTAACTTGGCAGCAGCAGTCCACCAGTGGTGGATCTCAGTGCCTGTCCATGTTGCCCCACGTCCCTCTGGACTTGCACACTCTTCTGCACAATCTCATGAACATTTGTGGCTCTGTTTGATTTTTGCTGGTGTGTGTTTGCTTGTTAGTTATAGACCCACTCAGTGAGTGCATAAAGAGCACGTGTAGGTTCCATACCTACCCCTGTCTGCGCTTCTCCCAAGGGACCCTTGCTCCCTGGGGATGCGTTACATCTCCATGGCTATTGTGGGTCGTGCATTTGGGGTAGCCACTTATTATCGAGGTAATGTCTCTGTCTGCCTTGTGGCTCTCACAGTCTTTCAGCCCACACTTGCATGAATGTCTATGAGCTTCTGCCCGTTGAGTGTTATGGCTACTTCTCTTGATGAGGTCTGGGAGCCAAGTGCCCTCTGATCTCTGTGACTCTTGACTCCTGTGGGAGTCGAGTGTTTCTCTGTGCCTATCTCCTTCACCTTTGTGCTGATTGGAGTCTATTCTAATACTCAGAGGTTAGCAGCCTCTAGAACCCTGCTCCTCTGCATTTTGTTTTTCCTCCCATCTCACCAGTGTAGGTTTCCAAAGTCTGCCCTCAATCAGCCAAAGTGGCTCTTCTCCCCAAGATCTCTGTACAGTGTCTGAGGTGCTCTCTTTCAGCTGGCACGCTCTTCCTCTCTCTCTCTCTCTTTTTTTTTTTTTGGTTTTTGAGGTAGGGTCTCACTCTAGCCCAGACTGGACCTGGAATTCCCAGTCTCAGGGTGGCTCGAAACTCTCGTGGAAATCCTCCTACCTCTGCCTCCCAAGTGCTGGGATTAGCTGCATGCGCCCACCACGCCCAGCGCTCTCTCTTTTATAGGGGTTCGTGTATCTTTTCATGAATTTTGTCGAATTTGTCCTCGCATCTCGTTGCCTCTGTGTAAGGAAAAAACAAAGAAAAGCAAAACACGCAGTCAGCCGCAGTCTGCATTGGTAAATCGTTTCTATGCCAGAAGGGCCGGGATTTTTTTATAGGAGAGCCACTGTTGTGGTTTCCACCATCCGGCCCACTTTGCTCTCACTCTTGGAAAGCTTCTGAAACTAACTTGAGTTTTTTGATCATGACAAAGGCTTGCATAACATTCTGGTCTCTCCTGCAGAGATAGAGCTCATAGGGTTTCTCTAATTTTCAAAGAATATCGAGTCCATTACTTAGCAGGACCTATAGACCTTGGGCCAAAATGTTCTGAATCACTTGTTGATTCTACTGAATGATTGATTGATTCATTGATTGATTTGAGAGACAGAAGAAGACGGAGAGGGGAGAGAATGGAGCCCAGGGCCTTCAGGCAATAAATGAACTCCAGATGCATGCTCCACCATGTGCATCCGGCTAAGGGTGGACGGGGGAATCGAACCTGGTTCTTTTTGGTCAGTACAAATGCCTAACCACTAAGCCTCTGCCCAGCCCATCTATATTTTATTTATTTATTTTTGGTTTTGAGAGGTAGGTCTCACTGCAGCACAGGCTGACCTGGAAGTCACATACTTCTCTCTCTCTCTCTCTCTCTCTAACACCTTCTATATCTCCTATAAATATAAAAATAATAAAATGAAGTAATAATAATGATAATATATATCTATGGTGGCGCTTGACGCCTTTCATCCCAGCAGCACTAGGGTGGGAGGCAGAGAGTGAGGAGCATCGTGGCTGTGGAGTTCGAGGCCACCCTGAGACGACAGAGAGAATTCAACCTCAGCCTGGGCTAGAGCCACTCCTAACAGGAAAATGAAGACAACCCCAAAGCCAAATAAATAAATGTAATATCTACGCTAAGTACATTGTCATGCAGCCAAAAGTAGGAGAGGTGCTTAGAGGATGATAGATATGTATGTATACACACACACACAAACACACACACACACATATATATATATATATATGTTATGTATACTATGAATTCATTTTATGTATTATACATTACTCAGAATATATATGAATATATATTTAAATTTACATATAAACATATATGTAAATATGTGAGTTCATATATGAATATACATGAAAATTCATACATATATCAAATATACAAAATATATGTGATATATATTTACTTATATGACATGTATAAAAACATAATTACATGTATGATAGATTATTATACGTTATTTATACTACATAATATATACATATACAGCTATATATAATGTTATATGAATTTAAATAATATATATATGAATTTATATATATATATCATAATAGATTAGTTTAAGGCCATATGTAAATATATATCCATAAATACATACATACACAAACATATATACAATTTTCGGGGGAGGGTGCCCTGTAGGACCGGCTGTAGCCCCAGATGACACACAATGCACTGTGGCTTCTCTCAGCCTGGCCTTTGAACTCACAGCCAAGACTCTTCTAACATGTCCTTATTCACCATTGGTTTCCAGGAAAAGTGAGAAAAGCTTCTAAGAAGTATCAATCTCAGAATTAAATGCTTCTAATGTCCTAACATACATACTTAGTGCTAGTGAGCATTCTCTGGATCTCAGTTGAAGGGAGGCTTCTATGATATCGACTTTTCACGTGATGACACCAGGTGACACTGGCCTTGTGTCTGTGGAATTTTCTTTCCCAGGAGATCTTCTGGAAAGTTTCTGAAACCAACACTGAATTTTTCTATCATGACAAAGGCCTGCATAACCATCTGTGTGTCTCCTGCAGAGATAGAGCACATAGGGTTTTTCTGTCATTTTCAAAGATTATCGAGTCCTCTCCTTATGGGACCTAATAGACGTTTGCCAAATGGGTTGTATGTAATCGCTTCACTTACAACTATTCCCGGCATTTAGGCTATGTAAAGTCAAGGCTTCAGTCTGTTTCGATCGTAATTCATTTGATTTATTGTATATTTTAGTATTTCTTTCTTTCTTTCTCTTTTGCTTGCTTGCTTCAGTCTTTGCTGTCTGTCGTCCTTCCTTCCTTTCCTTTCTTTTTTCTTCTTTTCTTCCTTCATTTCTTTCCCTTTTTCTTTTTGGTTATTTAGGCTTTGCAATGTTTTGCAAGTGTGACTGAATGAAGAAATGATATTGGCGATTTTTCCATACCTTGCCCTTGTTGTCCATCACATCACACAAGTGCATCCACCGTGTTGTCAGGAAGGTTCTCAAGCACCTCCTTCTGGAGATTCCATGACTCTAGGTCCACTTTCCAGGTCTGAGGTTCTCGATTCCCTTCTGCCAACTCTTCAGGTCATAAGGCTTAAGGGGAAAAGGAACTTCTGAAAGAGGCTTTTAAGGCATCTACCTCCCAAGAGAATAGTTATCCAGGGTTCCATCTCCAGGTCCTGTTTAATCAGATGCAAGTGACCCAAGAACACTGCTGCACTTTGCCAATCCTGAGTTGGATTTCAATCTCCAGCTGGTGCCACGTTTAGTCTCCCTCCTCCCCTCTCCCTCCTCTGTCTGTGTGTGTGTGTCTGTCACTTGTCTCTCTCAGTGGGCCGCAAAAAAATTGATTAAAAAGTTAAAAAAATACATTTTCTGTAGACACTGGGTTTAAGATGCCCCATTCTTTTTAATTTGGGGACTTGGGACACTCCACCAGGTCTGCTGGGTTACCAGAAGTATGAGCCTCAGCAGAAAAGGATGCTCAAAACTCCTACTGAATATCTCAAACCTCTGTCAGTTCTGGAAGTCCCAGACAGATGTGAGCAGATGACTCAGGTAATTGTCAGGAGCCCCGTTTTTCTCCCATGCAGAGAGTCCCTGGAACACCCAGGCCTTCTCCTGGCCCGTCTGGCTCCCAGATTCTCTAACCTCAGGTGAGCGTCGCGTCACCCGAGGTTAGAGAATCTGCTCGTTCCAAAAACGCACCAAATGGCAGCCTGGGTTTGGACTGCTGAGCAAGGGGACAGGCGGTGAGCGGAAGGGTCGTTTTGGAAATGGAGCGATATCTTACATTTCATGCCATCACTCTTAGTTACGAGCCTACCGGAAGGGGATGTCTGAAAAATGAACAAACAGGTCACAGAGGGTGTGTTTTTCTAGGAATGGCCCAGCCTAACTAAGGAGATCGTGGAGGGCTGACGGGAAAAGGGCCTCGAGGGGTTAGAAGCCGGCCGCTAGAGACCAAGACCCTGCTGGAAATAGTAAGGTAGAGAGATTTAAAAATCTTCCCGAGGCTCTGAATCCAATTACTTGCACCACTGTCTCGCCTGTGATTGTCGTTGATGACAGAGGGACTCAGGTTTTCTGAAGTGAGCTCGGGTTTCGGTGCAGATTCCTGGAGGAGAGTGAGAACTCCATGAGGTGCGAGGAACAGTGTTCTTTACTGCCCGCTCACCCAGAATATATACACATATGAATATATATTTAAATTATATATAAACTTATATGTAAACATATGAGTTCATATATGACTATATATGGAAATTTATACATATATTAGATATATAAATATATGTTATATATTTACATATATGACATGTATGAAATATAATTACATGTATTATAGATTTTTATACATTATTTATAATACATAACACATACATATACTAACATATATAATTATATGTGAATGTATATAAATTTTTATATATATCTCAATAGGATTAGGATTAAGGCCATATGTAAATCTGTATCCATCAACACAGAAACATACACACACACGCAAACACACACACACACACACATATATATATATATATACATACATAAATACATACATACATAATTTTTGGAGGGGGTACAGGGTAGCAGTGGCTGTAGCCCGGGCTAACACAGAATTCACTGTGGCATCTCTGTCTGGCCTTGAACTCCCAGCCAAAACGCTTGTAACATGTTCTTATTCACAATTGGTTTCCTGGAAAAATTAGAATAATCTTTAAGAAGTGTCAATCTCAGAATTAAATCCTTCTAATGTGCTAACATACATAGTAAGTGCCAGCGAGCATTCTCTGGATCTCAGTTTAAAGGAGGCTTCTGTGATATCGACTTTTCATGTGATGACACCAGGTGACTCTGGCCTTGTGTCTGTGTTATTTTCTTTCCCAGGTGATCTGCTGGAAAGTTTCTGAAACCAGCACTGAATTTTCTCTATCATGACAAAGGCCTGCCTAGCCATCTGTGTGTCTCCTGCAAAGATAGAGCACATAGGGTTTTTGTAATTTCAAAGATTATCGAGTCGTCTCTTAGCAGGACCTAATAGACGTTTGCCAAATGGGTTGTGTGCCATCGCTTCGCTTACAACTATTCCAGGCATTTAGGCTATGTAAAGTCAAAGCTTCAGTCTGTTTGATCTTAATTCATTTCATTTATTGTATATTTCAGTGTTTCTTTCTTTCTTTCTCTTTGCTTGCTTGCTTCAGTCTTTGCTGTCTGTCCCTTCCTTCCTTTCCTTTCCTTTCTTTTTCTTTCTTCTTCCTTCCTTTCCTTCGTTCCCTTCTTTTTCTTTTTGTTATTTTGGCTTTGCGATGTTTTGCTAGTGTGACTGAATGAAGAAATGACATACTGGCGATTTTTCCATACCTTGCCCTTGTGGTCCATCACCACACCTGCATCCACCGTGTTGTCAGGAAGGTTCTCAAGCGCCTCCTTCTGGCGACTCCGTACCTCAAGGTCCACTTTCCAAGTCTGAGGTTCTCCATTCCTTCTGCCCGCTCTTCAGCTCATAAGGTTTATAAGGAATTAAAAGGAGTTTCTGGGCTGGAGAGAATACTTATGGGTTAAGGCCCCTGGCTTCTAAACCTAAGAACACTGGTTCGAATCCTGAGTGGAATTTCAGTCTCCAGGTCCCACGTTTAGTCAGATGCAAAGTTACGCAAAGGTTGCAATGCCACATGGACACAAGGGGGCGCACATCTTGATTTCGTGCACAGCAGCTGAGACACTGCCTGCCCGCCCATCTCTGACACTCCACCAGGTCTGCTGGGTTACCAGAAGTGTGAGCCTCAGGCAGAAAGGGCGCTCAAAACTCCTACTGAATATCTTCAAACCTCTGTCAGTTCTGGAGGTCCCAGACAGATGTGAGCAGATGACTCAGGTGCTTGTCGGGAGCCCCGTTTTTCTCCCACGCAGAGAGTCCTTGGAACACCCAGGCCTTCCTGGTCCGTCCGGCCCAGATTCTCTTCGACGACGTTCACCCGAGGTTAGAGAATCTGCTTGTCCTAAAAAAAAAAATGCTCAAAATGGCCGCCTGACTTTGGACTGCTGAGCCTGGGGACAGGTGTTGCGTGGAAGGGTTTTTTGGAAACTGAGTGATATCTTAGATTTCATGCCATCACTCTTAGTTACGAGCCTACCGGAAGGGGGATGTGTGAAAAATGAACAAACAGGTCCCAGAGGGTGTGTTTTCCTACGACTATCCCAGCGTAACTAAGGAGATCATGGAGGGATCTCGGGCAAGGGCCTCGAGGATTTAGAAGCTGACCTCTAGAGAGCGAGGCCCTGCTTCCATTACTAAGGCAGAGAGATTTAAAAATCTTCCCGGGGCTTTGAGTTCAATTACTTGGACCACTGACTCGCCTGTCACTGTTGTTGATGACGAGAGGGACTCAGCTTTTCTGAAGCGCGCTCGGTTGTTGGTGCAGGACCCTGGAAGGAGAGGCAGAACTCCGTGAGGTCCGAGGAGCAGTGTTCTTTTACTGCCCGCTCACCCAGGCCAGTAGGAACCTGATTCCTAGGCTGAACGCCAGTCGCATTGTCATTCTCGCCTCTTAAGTTGCTTCTTTTATGAATCTTTTACCCTTTTCATTTCAGTGTCCACCATACGCTAGTACCATCATGCCCATAATCACCCCGGCCAGGCGATGGAGGACGCGTCGCTGTGGGATGGTGAGCATTCCCCATGTTGCTCTGGTTCCTAACTTTTGGCAGCAGCAGTCCACCAGTGGTGTGATTCAGTGCCTGTCCATGTTGCCCCACGCCCTCTGGATTCTGCACACTCTCTTCTGCACAATCTCCTGAACATTTGTGGCTCTGTTTGATTTTTGCTGGTGTGTGTTTGCTTGCTAGTTATAGACCCACTCAGTGAGTGCATAAAGAGCACGTGTGGTTCCATGCTCACCCTCGTCCGCACCCCTCCCCCCAAGGGACCCTGCTCCCTGGGGATGCCGGTTACATCTCATAGCTAGCTATTGTGGGTCGTGCATTTGGGGTAGCCGTTTATTATCAGGCGAGTAATGTCTCTGTCCCGCCTTGTGGCTCTCACAGTCTTTCAGCCCACACTTGCATGAATCTCTATGAGCCGGCCCGGTTGAGTGTTATGGCTACTTCGCTGATGAGGTCTGGGAGCCGCTGTGTCTCTGGATCTCTGTGACTCTGGACTCCGTGGGAGTCGAGTGTTCTCTGTGCCTATCTCCTTCACCTTTGTGCTGATTGGAGTCTATTCTAATACTCAGAGGTTAGCAGCCTCTAGAACCCTGCTCCCTCGTACATTTTGTTTTTCCTCCCATCTCACCAGTGTAGGTTTCCAAAGTCTGCCCTCAATCAGCCGTGCGGCTCTTCTCCTCAAGATCTCTGTACAGTGTCTGGGGTGCTCTTTCAGCTGGCACGCTCTTCCTCTCTCTCTCTCTCTCTTTTTTTTTTTTTGGTTTTTCGAGGTAGGGTCTCACTCTAGCCCAGACTGACCTGGAATTCACTCTGTAGTCTCAGGGTGGCCTCGAACTCATGGAAATCCTCCTACCTCTGCCTCCCCAAGTGCTGGGATTAAAGGCATGCGCCACCACCGCCCAGCTTCCTCTCTTTTATAGGGGTTCAGGTATCTTTTCATGAATTTTGTCGAATTTGTCCTCGCATCTCGTTGCCTCTGTAAGAAAAAAAAAAAACAAAGAAAAGCAAAACACGAGTCAACCCCGCAGTCTGCATTGGCAAATCGGTTTCTATGCCACAGAAGGCCGTGATTTTTTTATAGGAGAGCCACTGTTGCGGGTTGCTCTACCACCGGCCCACTTTGCTCTCACTTGAAAGCTTCTGAAACCAACTCTGAGTTTTCTTGATCATGACAAAGGCTTGCATAACATTCTGGGTCTCTCCTGCAGAGATAGAGCTCATAGGGTTTTTCTCTAATTTTTCAAAGAATATCGAGTCCATTACTTAGCAGGACCTAATAGACCTTGGCCAAATGTGTTTCGAATCACTTGTTGATTCTACTGAATGATTGATTGATTCATTGATTGATTTCTGAGAGACAGAAGAAGACGGAGAGGGAGAGAGAGAATGGACGCCCCAGGGCCTTCAGGCAATACAAATGAACTCAGATGCATGCTCCACCATGTGCATCCGGCTAAGGTGGGACGTGGGGGGGAATCGAACCTGGTTCTTTTGGCTTCGCAAGCAAATGCCTTAACCACTAAGCCTTCGCTCCAGCCCATCTATATTTTATTTATTTATTTTTTGGTTTTGAGAGGTAGGGTCTCACTGTAGCACAGGCTGACCTGGAAGTCACATCTCTCTCTCTCTCTCTCTCTCTCTCTCTATATCTCCTATAAATAATAAAAATAATAAAATGAAGTAATAATAATGATAATATATATCTATGGTGGCGCTGACGCCTTTCATCCCAACAGCACTAGGTGGGAGGCAGAGAGTGAGAGCATCGTGGCTGTGAGTTCGAGGCCACCCTGAGACGACAGAGAATTCAACCTCAGCCTGGGCTAGAGCCTCCTACCAGGAAAATGAAGACACTTTTAAAAGCCAAATAAATAAATGTAACATCTACGCTAAGTACATTGTCATGCAGCCCAAAAGTAGGAGGAGGTGTTTAGAGGATGATAGATACGTATGTATACACACACACACAAACACACACACACACACACATATATATATGTTATGTATACTATGAATTCATTTTATGTATTATACATTACTCAGAATATATATGAATATATATTCAAATTTACATATAAACATATATGTAAATATGTGAGTTCATATATGAATATACATGAAAATTCATACATATATCAAATATACAAAAATATATGTGATATATATTTACTTATATGACATGTATAAAACATAATTACATGTATGATAGATTATTATACGTTATTTATACTACATAATATATACATATACAGCTATATATAATTATATGTAAATATATGAATTTATATATATATATATATATATATATATATATATATATATATCATAATAGGATTAGGTTTAAGGCCATATGTAAATATATATCTATAAATACATACATACATAAACATATATACAATTTTCGGGGGGAGGGTGCCCCGTAGGGACCGGCTGTAGCCCCAGATGACACACAATGCACTGTGGCGTCTCTCAGCCTGGCCTTGAACTCACAGCCAAGACTCTTCTAACATGTCCTTATTCACCATTGGTTTCCAGGAAAAGTGAGAAAAGCTTCTAAGAAGTATCAATCTCAGAATTAAATGCTTCTCATATCCTAACATACATACTTAGTGCTAGTGAGCATTCTCTGGATCTCAGTTGAAGGGAGGCTTCTATGATGTCGTCTTTTCACGTGATGACACCAGGTGACACTGGCCTTGTGTCTGTGGAATTTTCTTTCCCAGGAGATCTTCGGGAAAGTTTCTGAAACCAACTGTGAATTTTCTCTATCATGACAAAGGCCTGCATAACCATGTGTGTGTCTCCTGCAGAGATAGAGCACATAGGGTTTTTCTGTCATTTTCAAAGATTATCGAGTCCTCTCCTTAGCGGGACCTAATAGACGTTTGCCAAACGTGTTGTATGTAATCGCTCAGCTTACAACTATTCCCGGCATTTAGGCTATGTAAAGTCAAGGCTTCAGTCTGTTTCGATCGTAATTTATTTGATTCATTTTATAGTTTAGTATTTCTTTCTTTCACTGTTGCTTGCTTGCTTGCTTGCGTCTTTGCTTTCTGTCGTCCTTCCTTTCTTTTCTTCCTTCCTTCCTTCCTTCCTTCCTTCCTTCCTTCATTCCTTTCTTTCTTTTTTCTTTTGGTTATTTAGGCTTTGCAATGTTTGGCAAGTGTGACTGAATGAAGAAATGCATATTGGCCATTTTTGCATACCTTGCCCTTGTTGTGGTCCATCATCACAAGTGCATCCACTGTTTTGTCAGGAAGGTTCTCAAGCACCTCCTTGTGGAGATTCCATGCCACAAGGTCCACTTTCCAGGTCTGAGGTTCTCGATACCTTCTGCCCGCTCTTCAGCTCATAAGGCTTATGAGGAAAAAGGAACTTCTGGACTGGAGAGATGGCTTAGGGGTTAAGGCGTCTACCTCCTAACCCTCAGAACATCGGTTCCAATCTCCAGCTGTTCCAATCTCCAGGTCCCACGTTTAATCAGATGCAAAGTGACCCAAGGACGCAATGCTGCACTTTGCCACAATGGGGCGCGCACATATGGATTTCGTTCTCAGCAGCTGAGACATTGCTCCCCCGCCTATCTCTGTCTTCCTCCCTCCCTCCCTCTCCCTCTCCCTCTCTGTGTGTGTGTGTGTCTGTCTCCCTGTCTCTCTCAGTGTCTCTCTCCAAAAAAATAAGATAAAATAAAAAGTTAAAAAAATACATTTTCTGTAGGTGCGTATGGGTTTAAGATGCCCCATTCTTTTAATTTGGGACTTGGGACACTCCACCATGTCTGCTGAGTTACCAGAAGTATGAGCCTCAGCAGAAAGGATGCTCAAAACTCCTACCGAATATCTCAAATCCTCTCTCAGTTCTGGAAGTCCCAGACAGATGTGAGCAGATGACTCAGGTGCTTGTCAGGAGCCCCGTTTTTCTCCACGCAGAGAGTCCCTAGAACACCCAGGCCTTCTCCTGGCCCGTCCGACTCAGATTCTCTAACCTCAGGTGAACGTCACCTGAGGTTAGAGAATCTGCTCGTTAAAAAACCGCACCAAATGGCAGCCTGGGTTTGGACTGCTGAGCAAGGGGACAGGGCGGTGACCGGAAGGGTCGTTTTGGCAATGGAGCGATATCTTACATTTCATGCCATCACTCTAGTTTCGAGCCTACCGGAAGGGGGATGTCTGAAAAATGAACAAACAGGTCACAGAGGGTGTTTTTTCCTAGGAATGGCCCAGCCTAACTAAGGAGATCGTGGAGGGCTGACGGGGAAAGGGCCTCGAGGAGTTAGAAGCCGGCCGCTAGAGACCAAGACCCTGCTGGAAATAGTAAGGTAGAGAGATTTAAAAATCTTCCTGAGGCTCTGAATCCAATTACTTGAACCACTGTCTCGGCTGTGATTGTCGTTGATAACGAGAGGGACTCAGGTTTTCTGCAAGTGAGCTCGGTTTTTCGTGCAGATTCCTGGAAGGAGAGTGAGAACTCCATGAGGTGCGAGGAACAGTGTTCTTTTACTGCCCGCTCACACAGAATATATACACATATGAATATATATTTAAATTATATATAAACTTATATGTAAACATATGAGTTCATATATGACTATATATGGAAATTTATACATATATTAGATATATAAATATATGTTATATATTTACATATATGACATGTATGAAATATAATTACATGTATTATAGATTTTTATACATTATTTATAATACATAACACATACATATACTAACATATATAATTATATGTGAATGTATATAAATTTTTATATATATCTCAATAGGATTAGGATTAAGGCCATATGTAAATCTGTATCCATCAACACAGAAACATACACACACACGCAAACACACACACACACACATATATGTATATATATGTACATACATAAATACATACATACATAATTTTTGGAGGGGGTACAGGGTAGCAGTGGCTGTAGCCCGGGCTAACACAGAATTCACTGTGGCATCTCTGTCTGGCCTTGAACTTCCAGCCAAAACCTTGTAACAGGTTCTTATTCACAATTGGTTTCCTGGAAAAGTTAGAATAACTTCTAAGAAGTGTCAATCTCAGAATTAAATCCTTCTAATGTCCTAACATACATAGTAAGTGCCAGCGAGCATTCTCTGGATCTCAGTTTAAGGGAGGCTTCTGTGATATCGACTTTTCATGTGATGACACCACGTGACTCTGGCCTTGTGTCTGTGTTATTTTCTTTCCCAGGTGATCTGCTGGAAAGTTTCTGAAACCAGCACTGAATTTTCTCTATCTTGACAAAGGCCTGCCTAGCCATCTGTGTGTCTCCTGCAAAGATAGAGCACGTAGGGTTTTTTGTAATTTTCAAAGATTATCGAGTCGTCTCCTTAGCAGGACCTAATAGACGTTTGCCAAATGGGTTGTGTGCCATCGCTTCACTTACATCTATTCCCGGCATTTAGGCTATGTAAAGTCAAAGCTTCAGTCTCTTTCGATCGTAATTCATTTCATTTATTGTATATTTCAGTGTTTCTTTCTTTCTTTCTCTTTTGCTTGCTTGCTTCAGTCTTTGCTGTCTGTCCTGCTTCCTTCCTTTCCTTTCTTTTTTCTCTTTTCTTCCTTCCTTCCTTCGTTCCCTTCTTTTTCTTTTTGTTATTTTGGCTTTGCGAAGTTTTGCAAGTGTGACTGAATGAAGAAATGATATACAGGCGATTTTTCCATACCTTGCCCTTGTGGTCCATCACCACACCTGCATGCACCGTGTTGTCAGGAAGGTTCTCAAGCGCCTCCTTCTGGCGATTCCGTGACTCTAGGTCCACTTCCAGGTCTGAGGTTCTCGATTCCTTCTGCCAACTCTTCAGGTCATAAGGCTTATAAGGAATTAAAAGGATTTTCTGGGCTGGAGAGAATAGTTATGGGTTCAGGCGCCTGGCTTCTAACCCTAAGAACACTGGTACGAATCCTGAGTTGGATTTCAATCTCCAGGTGCCACGTTTAGTCAGATGCAAAGTTACGCAAGGGTGCAATGCCGCACTTGGACACAAGGGGGCACGCACATCTTGATTTCGTGCACAGCAGCTGAGACACTGCCTGCCCGCCCATCTCTGACACTCCACCAGGTCTGCTGGGTTACCAGAAGTGTGAGCCTCAGGCAGAAAGGGCGCTCAAAACTCCTACTGAATATCTTCAAACCTCTGTCAGTTCTGGAGATCCCAGACACATGTGAGCAGATGACTCAGGTAATTGTCGGGAGCCACGTTTTTCTCCCATGCAGAGAGTCCCTGGAACACCCAGGCCTTCTCCTGGCCCGTCCGGCTCCAGATTCTCTAACCTCAGGTGACGCGTCGCGGTCACCCGAGGTTAGAGAATCTGTTTCTCCAAAACGCACCAAATGGCAGCCTGGGTTTGGACTGCTGAGCAAGGGGACAGGCGGTGGCGGAAGGGTCGTTTGGAAATGGAGCGATATCTTACATTTCATGCCATCACTCTTAGTTACGAGCCTACCGGAAGGGGGATGTCTGAAAAATTAACAAACAGGTCACAGAGGGTGTGTTTTCCTAGGAATGGCCCAGCCTAACTAAGGAGATCGTGGAGGGCTGACGGGAAAGGGCCTCGAGGGGTTAGAAGCCGGCCGCTAGAGACCAAGACCCTGCTGGAAATAGTAAGGTAGAGAGATTTAAAAATCTTCCCGAGGCTCTGAATCCAATTACTTGCACCACTGTCTCGCCTGTGATTGTCGTTGATGACGAGAGGGACTCAGGTTTTCTGAAGTGAGCTCGGGTTTCGGTGCAGATTCCTGGAGGGAGAGTGAGAACTCCATGAGGTGCGAGGAACAGTGTTCTTTTACTGCCCGCTCACCCCGAATATATACACATATGAATATATATTTAAATTATATATAAACTTATATGTAAACATATGAGTTCATATATGACTATATATGGAAATTTATACATATAGTAGATATACAAGTATATGTTTTTATTTACATATATGACATGTATAAAATATAATTACATGTATTATAGATTTTTATACGTTATTTATACTACATAATACATACATATACTAACATATATAATTATATGTGAATGTATATAAATTTTTATATATATCTCAATAGGATTAGGTTTACGGCCATATATAAATGTGTATCCATCAACACAGAAACATACACACACACACGCAAACACACACACACACACACATATATATATACATACATAAATACATACATACATAATTTTTGGAGGGCGTACAGGGTAGCAGTGGCTGTAGCCCGGGCTAACACAGAATTCACTGTGGCATCTCTGTCTGGCCTTGAACTCCCAGCGAAACCCTTGTAACATGTTCTTATTCACAATTGAATTCCTGGAAAAGTTAGAATAACTTCTAAGAAGTGTCAATCTCAATTAAATCCTTCTAATCCTAACATACATAGTAAAGTGCCTGCAGCATTCTCTGGATCTCAGTTTAAGGGAGGCTTCTGTGATATCGACTTTTCATGTGATGACACCAGGTGACTCTGGCCTTGTGTCTGTGTTATTTTCTTTCCCAGGTGATCTGCTGGAAAGTTTCTGAAACCAGCACTGAATTTTCTCTATCATGACAAAGGCCTGCCTAGCCATCTGTGTGTGTCTCCTGCAAAGATAGAGCACGTAGGGTTTTGTAATTTTCAAAGATTATCGAGTCGTCTCCTTAGCAGGACCTAATAGACGTTTGCCAAATGGGTTGTGTGCCATCGCCGCTTACAACTATTCGGCATTTAGGCTATGTAAAGTCAAAGCTTCAGTCTGTTTCGATCGTAATTCATTTCATTTATTGTATATTTCAGTGTTTCTTTCTTTCTTTCTCTTTTGCTTGCTTGCTTCAGTCTTTGCTGTCTGTCTTCCTTCCTTCCTTTCTTTTTCTTTTTTTTCTTCTTCCTTCCTTCCTTCGTTCCCTTCTTTTTCTTTTTGTTATTTTGGATTTGCGATGTTTGGCAAGTGTGACTGAATGAAGAAATGATATACAGGCGATTTTCCATACCTTGCCCTTGTGGTCCATCACCACACCTGCATCCACCGTGTTGTCAGGAAGGCTCTCAAGCGCCTCCTTCTGGCGACTCCGTGCCTCAAGGTCCACTTTCCAAGTCTGAGGTTCTCGATTCCTTCTGCCCGCTCTCTTCAGCTCATAAGGTTTATAAGGAATTAAAAGGAGTTTCTGGGCTGGAGAGAATACTTAGGGGTTAAGGCGCCTGACTTCTAACCATAAGAACACTGGTTCGAATCCTGAGTGGATTTTCAGTCTGCAGGTCCCACGTTTAGTCAGATGCAAAGTTACGCAGGGTGCAAGGCCGACATGGACAAGGGGCGCGCACATCTTGATTCCCCTCGTGCACAGCAGCTGAGACACTGCCTGCCCATCTCTGACACTCCACCAGGTCTGCTGGGTTACCAGAAGTGTGAGCCTCAGGCAGAAAGGGCGCTCAAAACTCCTACTGAATATCTTCAAACCTCTGTCAGTTCTGGAGGTACCAGACAGATGTGAGCAGATGACTCAGGTGCTTGTCGGGAGCCCCGTTTTTCTCCCCACGCAGAGAGTCCTGGAACACCCAGCCCTTCTCCTGGCCCGTCCAGATTCGTTAACCTGAGGTGAACGTCGCGGTCACCCGAGGTTCCATCTGCTCGTTCCAAAACGCTCCAAATGGCCGCCTGAGTTTGGACTGCTGATCCAGGGACAGGTGGTGAGCGGAAGGGTCTTTTGGAAATGCAGCGATATCTACATTTCATGCCATCACTCTTAGTTACGACCCTCCCGGCAGTGGGGATGTCTGAAAAATGAACAAACAGGTCACAGAGGGTGTGTTTTTCCTAGGAATGGCCCAGCCTAACTAAGGAGATCGTGGAGGGCTGACGGGAAAGGGCCTCGAGGGGTTAGAGGGGGCGCTAGAGACCAAGACCCTGCTGGAAATAGTAAGGTAGAGATTTAAAATCTTCCAGGGCTCTGAGTCCACCATTTGACCACTGTCTCACGCCTGTCATTGTCGTTGATGACGAGAGGGACTCAGGTTTTCTGAAGTGAGCTCAGGTGTGTCAGTGCAGGATCCTGGAAGGAGAGTGAGAACTTCGTGAGGTGCGAGGAACACTGTTCTTTTACTGGCCAGCTCACCCAGAATATATACACATATGAATATATATTTTAAATTATATATCAACTTATATGTAAATATATGAGTTCATATATGACTATACATGGAAATTTATACATATATTAGATATATAAATATATCTTTATATATTTACATATATGACATGTATAAAAAAATATAATTACATGTATTATAGATTTTTATACGTTATTTATAATACATAATACATACATATACTAACATATTTAATTATATGTGAAAGTATATAAATTTTTATATATATCTCAATAGGATTAGGTTTATTAGCCATATGTAAATGTGTATCCATCAACACAGAAACATACACACACACACTTAAACACACACACACATATATATACATACATAAATACATACATAATTTTTGGAGGGTACAGGGTAGCAGTGGCTGTAGCCCAGGCTAACACAAATTCACTGTGGCATCTCTGTCTGCCTTGAACTCCCAGCCAAACCCTTGTAACATGTTCTGATTCACAGGTGGTTTCCTGGAAAAGTTAGAATAACTTCTAAGAAGTGTCAATCTCAGAATTAAATCCTTCTAATGTCCCTAACATACATAGTAAGTGCCAGCTAGCATTCTCTGGATCTCAGTTTAAGGGGAGGCTTCTGTGATATCGACTTTTTCATGTGATGACACCAGGTGACTCTGGCCTTGTGTCTGTGTTATTTTTCTTTCCCAGGTGATCTGCTGGAAAGTTTCTGAAACCAGCACTGAATTTTTCTCTATCATGACAAAAGGCCTGCCTAGCCATCTGTGTGTCTCCTGAAAAGATAGAGCACATAGGGTTTTTTGTAATTTTCAAAGATTATCGAGTCGTCTCCTTAGCAGGACCTAATAGACGTTTGCCAAATGGGTTGTGTGCCATCGCTTCGCTTACAACTATTCGGCATTTAGGCTATGTAAAGTCAAAGCTTCAGTCTGTTTCGATGACGTAATTCATTTTCATTTATTGTATTTCAGTGTTTTCTTTCTTTCTTTCTTTTTGCTTTGCTTGCTTCAGTCTTTGCTGTCTGTCCTGCTTCCTTCCTTTCCTTTCTTTTTCTCTTTCTTCCTTCCTTCCTTCGTTCCCTTCTTTTCTTTTTTGTTATTTTGGCTTTGCGATGTTTGGCAAGTGTGACTGAATGAAGAAATGATATACAGGCGATATTTCCATACCTTGCCCTTGTGGTCCATCACCACACCTGCATCCACCGTGTTGTCAGGAAGGTTCTCAAACGCCTCCTTCTGGCGACTTCGTGCCTCAAGGTCCACTTTCCAAGTCTGAGGTTCTCGATTCCTTCTGCCTTGCTTCAGCTCATAAGGTTTATAAGGAATTAAAAGGAGTTTCTGGGCTGGAGAGAATACTTGGGGTTAAGGCGCCTGACTTCTAACCCTAGGAACACTGGTTCTAATCCTGGAGTGGGATTTCAGTCTGCAGGTCCCACGTTTAGTCAGTGCAAAGGATTACACAGGGTACAATGCCGCACATGGACACAGGGGTGCGCACATCTTGATTTTGGTGCTGAGCCAGCCCGCCCATCTCTGACACTCCACCAGTTCTGCTGGGTTACCAGAAGTGTGAGCCTCAGGCAGAGGAGGCGCTCAAACTCCTACTGAATATCTTCAAACCTCTGTCAGTTATGGACGTCCCAGACAGATAGTGAGCAGATGACTCAGGTGCTTGTCGGGAGCCCCGTTTTTCTCCCACAGAGAGAGTCCCTGGAACACCCAGCCCTTCTCCTGGCCCGTCCGGCTCAGATTCTCTAACCTCGAGGTGAACGCATCGGTCAGTTTAGAAGAATCTGCTCGTTCAAAAAACGCCCAAATGGCGTGAGTTTGGACTGCTGAGCCAGGGGACAGGTGGTGTGCCCGGAAGGGTCTTTGAAAATGGGCGATATCTTACATTTCATGCCATCACTCTTGAATTCGACCCTCCCGGAAGGGGATGTGTGAAAAATGTACAAACAGGTCACAGAGGATGTGTTTTCCCAGAATGGCCCAGCCTAAGGAGATTGTGAGGAGCTGACAGGGAAAGGGCCTCGAGGATTAGAAGCCGGCCGCTAGAGACCAAGGCCCTGCTTGAAATAGTAAGGTAGAGATTGAAAATCTTCCGGGAGGCTCTGAGTCCAATTACTTGGACCACTGTCTTCGCCTGTCATTGTCGTTGATTGAGAGGGACTCATGTTTTCTGAAGTGAGCTCGGATGTCAGTGCAGGATCCTGGAAGGAGAGTGAGAACTCCGTGACTTGAGGAACAGTGTTCTTTTACTGCCCGCTCACCTGAATATATACACATATGAATATATATTTAAATTATATATAAACTTATATGTAAATATATGAGTTCATATATGACTATACATGGAAATTTATACATCTATTAGATATATAAATATATGTTACATATTTACATATATGACATGTATAAAGTATAATTACATGTATTATAGATTTTTTATATCGTTATTTATAATACATAATACATACATATACTAACATATATAATTATTTGTGAATGTATATAAATTTTTATATATATCTCAATAGGATTAGGTTTTTAGGCAGTATGTAAATGTGTATCCATCAACACAGAAACACATACACACACACAAACACACACACAGACACACACATATATATATATATATATATATATATATATATATATATATATATATTCATACATACATACATAAATACATACATAATTTTTGGAGGTTTACAGGGTACCAGGCGATGTAGCCAGGTAACACAGAATTCACCGTAGCATCTCTGTCTGGCCTTGAACTTCCTGCCAAACCCTTGTAACATGTTCTTATTCACAATTGGTTTCCTGGAAAAGTTAGAATAACTTCTGAAGAAGTGTCAATCTCAGAATTAAATCCTTCTAATGTCCTAACATACATAGTAAGTGCCAGCGATCATTCTCTGGATCTCAGTTTAAGGGACGCCTGTGATAACGACTTTTTCATTTGATGACACCAGGTGACTCTGGCCTTGTGTCTGTGTTATTTTCTTTCCCAGGTGATGTGCTGGAAAGTTTCTGAAACCAGCACTGAGTTTTTCTCTATCATGACAAAAGGCCTGCTCTTTAGCCATCTGTGTCTCTGCAAAGATAGAGCACATAGGGTTTTTTGTAATTTTCAAAGATGATCAAGTCGTCTCTTATTAGCAGGACCCTAATAGCGTTTTGCCAATTGGGTTGTGTGTCATCTTCACTTACAACTATTCCCGGCATTTAGGCTATGTAAAGTCAAACTTCAGTCTGTTTCGATCATAATTCATTTCATTTACTGTATATTTTTAGTTTTCTTTCTTTCTCTGTTGCTTGCTTGCTGGAGTCTCCTTTGTCTGTCTGTCCTCCTTCCTTACCTTTCCCTTTTTCTTTTTTTCCTTCCTTTCTTTTTCTTTTCTTCCTTCCTTCCTTCCCTTCTCTTTTTTTTGTTATTTTTGACTTTGCGATGTTTTTTGCAAGTGTGACTGAATAAAGAAATGACATACTGGCGATTTTTCCATACCTACGCCCCTTGTTGTTGTCCATCACCACACCTGCATCCACCGTGTTGTCAGGAAGGTTCTCAAGCGCCTCCTTCTGGCGATTCAAATGCGTGCCTCTAGGTCCACTTTTTCAGGTCTGAGGTTCGATTCCTTCTGCCCACTCTTCAGCTCATAAGGCTTAGCGAATTAAAAGGAGTTTCTGTGCTGGAGAGAATAGTTATGGGTTAAGGCGCCTGGCTTCTAACCCTAAGAACACTGGTACGAATCCTGAGTTGGATTTCAATCTCCAGGTGCCACATTTAGTCAGATGCAAAGTTGGCGAGGTGCAATGCACTTGGACACAAAGGGCACGCACATCTTGATGTCGTGCACAGCAGCTGAGACACTGCCTGCCCGCCCATCTCTGACACTCCACCAGGTCTGCTGGTTACAGAAGTGTGAGCCTCCAGGCAGAAAGGAGCGCTCAAAACTCCCTACTGAATATCTTCAAACCTCTGTCAGTTCCGGAGATCCCAGACAGATGTGAGCAGATGACTCAGGTGCTTGTCGTGAGCCCGTTTTTCTCCCATGCAGAGTCCTCTGAACACCCAGGCCTTCTCCTGGCCGTCGGGGATCCAGATTCTCTAACCACGACCATCGATTCACCCGAGGTTAGAGAATCGCCTCGTTCAAAAAAACGCTCAAATGGCCGCCTGAGTTTGACTGCTGGAGCCAGGGGACAGGCGGTGAGCGGAAGGGTCTTTGGAAATGGAGCGATATCTTACATATCATGCCATCAATCTTAGTTAGGAGCCTCCGCAAGGATTTCTGCAATGAACAAACAGGTCACAGAGGGTGTATTTTTCCAACGAATGGCCCAGCCTTAACTAATGAGATCGTGGAGGTTGAAAGAAAGGGCCTCGAGGGTTAGAAGCCGGCCGCTAGAGACCAAGACCTGATGGAAATAGTAAGGTAGAGAGATTAGAAAAAATCTTCCGGGGGCTCTGAGTGCATTTGACCACTGTCCTGTCTGTCATTGTCATTGTCGTTGATGAGGAGGGACTCAGGTTTTCTGTAGGAGCTCGGGTGTCGGTGCAGGATCCTGAAGGAGAGTGAGAACTCCGTGAGGTGCGAGGAACAGTGTTCTTTACTACCCGCTCACCCAGAAATATATACACATATGAATATATATTTAAATTATATATAAACTTACATGTAAATATATGAATCATATATGATATACATGGAAATTTATACATATATTAGATATATAAAATATATGTTTTTATTTTTACATATATGACATGTATAAAATATAATTACATGTATTATAGATTTTTATACGTTATTTATAATACATAATACATACATATACTAACATATATATAATTATATGTGAATGTATATAAATTTTTATATATATCTCAATACTATTAGGTTTAAGGCCTTATGTTACTGTGTATCCATCAACACAGAAACAAACACACACACATACACACACACACACACACACACATACACACACACATATATATATATATATATACACATAAATATACATAAATACATACATACATAATTTTTGGAGGGGTACAGGGTAGCAGTGGCTGTAGCCAGGCCAACACAGAATTCACTGTGGCATCTCTGTCTGGCCTTGAACTTTCAGCCAAACCCTTGTAACATGTTCTTATTCACAATTGCTTTTCCTGGAAATGTTTAGAATAACTTCTAAGAAGTGTCAATCTCAAATTAAATCCTTCTAATGTCCTACCATACATAGTAAAGTGCCAGCGAGCATTCTCTGGATCTCAGTTTATGAGGCTTCTGTGATATCGACTTTTCATGTGATGACACCAGGTGACTCTGGCCTTGTGTCTGTGTTATTTTCTTTCCCAGGTGATCTGCTGGAAAGTTTCTGAAACCAGCACTGAATTTTTCTATCATGACAAAAGGCCTGCCTAGCCATCTGTGTGTCTCCTGCAAAGATAGAGCACGTAGTGGGTTTTGTAATTTTCAAAGATTATCGAGTCGTCTCCTTAGCAGGACTTAATAGACGTTTGCAAATGGGTTTATGCCATCCTTACAGCTTACAACTATCTTCGGCATTTAGGCTATGTAAAGTCAAAGCTTCAGTCTGTTTCGATCGTAATTCATTTCATTTATTGTATATTTCAGTTTTGTTTCTTTCTTTGGCCTATTTGCTTGCTTGCTTCAGTCTTTGCTGTCTGTCCTGCTTCCTTCCCTTTCCTTTTCTTCCTTTTTTCCTTCGTTCCCTTCTTTTTCTTTTTGTTATTTTTGGCTTTACGATGTTTTGCTAGTGTGACTGAATGAACAAATGACATACCGGCGATTTTTCCATACCTTGCCCTTGTTGTGGTCCCATCACCACACCTGCATCCACGCGTTGTCAGGGAAGGTTCTCAAGCGCCTCCTTCTGGTGACTCTCGTACCTCAAGGTCCACTTTCCAAGTCTGAGGTTCTCGATTCCTTTTGCCCACTCTTCAGCTCATAAACTTATAAGGAATTAAAAGGAGTTTCTGGGCTGGAGAATACTAGGGGTTAAGGCGCCTGGCTTCCAAAACCCAAGAACACTGGTTCGAATCCACCAGGTGGGAATTTCAGTCTCAGGTCCCATGTTTAGTCAGATGCAAGATTACGCCAGGGTGCAATGCGCACATGGACACAAAGGGGGCGCGCACATCTTGATTTCGTGCACAGCAGCTGAGACACTGCCTGCTCGCCCATCTCTGACACTCCACCAGGTCTGCTGGGTTACCAGAAGTGTGAGCCTCAGGCAGAAAGAGGCGCTCAAAACTCCCTAATGAATATCTTCAAACCTCTGTCAGTTCGGTCCCAGACAGATGTGAGCAGATGACTCAGGTGCTTGTCGGAAGCCCGGTTTTCTCCCACGCAGAGAGTCCCTGGAACACTCCAGCCCTTTCTCCTGGCCTGTCCGACTCCAGATTCTCCCTAACCTCGATTGAACGCGTCGCGGTCACACCGAGGTTAGAAAATCTCTGCTAGTCCAAAACGCTCCAAATGGCCGCCTGAGTTTGGAGTGCTGAGCCAGGGGACAGGCGGTGAGCGGAAGGGTATTTTTGGAAATGCAGCGATATCTTACATTTCATGCCACTCTTAGTTCGAGCCTCCGGAGGGGGATGTCTGAAAAATGAACAAAGATGTCACAGAGGGTGTGTTTTCCTAGGAATGGCCCAGCCTAAGGAGATCGTGGAGGGTTGTGGAAGGGTCTCGAGCGGTTAGAAGCCGGCCGCTGAGACCAAGGCCCTGCTGGAAGTAAGGTAGAGAGATTTAAAAATCTTCCGGGGCTCTGAGTCCATTACTTTGGACCACACTGTCTCTCGCCTGTCATTGTCGTTGATGGCGAAAGAGGGAGTCAGGTTTTCTGAAGTGAGCTCAGGTGTCGGTGCAGGATCCTGGAAGGGAGGGAGAACTCCGAGAGGTGCGAGGAACAGTGTTCTTTACTGCCCGCTCACTCCAGAATATATACACATATGAATATATATTTAAATTATATATAAACTTATGTGTAAATATATGAGTTCATATATGACTATACATGGAAATTTATACATATATTAGATATATAAATATATGTTGTATATTATATATATACATACAGAAATACATACATACATACATTTTTGGATGGGTACAGGGTAGCAGTGACTGTAGCCAGCTAACACAAATTCACTGTGGTATCTCTGTCTGGCCTTGAACTCCCAGCCAAACCCTTGTAATAACATGTTCTTATTCACAATTGGTTTCTGGAAAAGTAAGAATAACTTCTAAGAAGTGTCAATCTCAGAATTAAATCCCCTCTAATGTCCTAACATACATAGTAAGTGCACAGCGAGCATTCTCTGGATCTCAGTTTAAGGGGAGGCTTCTGTGATATCGACTTTTCATGTGATGACACCAGGTGACTCTTCTCTTGTGTTTGTGTTATTTTTTTCCCAGGTGATCTGCTGGAAAGTTTCTGAAACCAGCACTAGGGAGGTCTATCATGACAAAGGTGGAGTTAGCCATCTGTGTGTCTCCTGCAAGATAGATAATCCAGTGGGTTTTTGTAATTTTCAAAGATTATCAAGTCGTCTCCTTAGCAGGACCTAATAGACGTTTGCCAAATGGGTTGTGTGCCATTTACTTCGCTTACAACTATTCAACGCATTTAGGCTATGTAAAGTCAAAGCTTCAGTCTGTTTGAAATCGTAATTCATTTCATTTATTGTATATTTTAGTGTTTCTTTCTTTCTTTCTCGTTTGCTTGCTTGTTTCAGTCTTTGCTGTCTGTCCTTCTTCCTTCCTTTCCTTTCTCACCTTTCTTATTAGGGGTCCCTTAATTTTCTTTTGTTATTTTGGCATTGCGATGTTTTGCAAGTGTGACTGAATGAAGAAATGATATACTGGCGATTTTTCCATACCTTGCCCTTGTTGTGGTCCATCACCACACCTGCATCCACCGTGTTGTCAGGAAGGTTCTCAGGCGCCTCCTTCTGGGGACTCGTGCCTCAAGGTCCACTTTACAAGTCTGAGGTTCTCGTTCCTTCTGCCCACTTTTCAGCTCATAAGGTTTATAATGAATTAAAAGGGAGTTTCTGGGCTGGAGAGAATACTTAGGTTAAGGCTGCCTCCTAACCCTAAGAACACTGGTTCGAATCCTGAGTGGGATTTCTGTCTGCAGGTTCCACGTTTAGACAGATGCAAAATTCACAAGGGGCAATGCCAACTGATTTATGGACACAAGGGGCGCGCACATCTTGATTTCGTGCACAGCAGCTGAGACACTGCCTGCCCGCCCATCTCTGACACTCCACCAGGTCTGCTGGGTTACCAGAAGTGTGAGCCTCAGGCAGAAAGGGCGCTCAAAACTCCCTACTGAATATCTTCAAACCTCTGTCAGTTCTGGAGGTCCCAGACAGATGTGAGCAGATGACTCAGGTGCTTGTCGGGAGCCCCGTTTTTCTCCCACGCAGAGTCCCTGGAACACACCCAGCCCTTCTCTTGGCCCGTCGGCTCCAGATTCTCTAACCTCGGGTGAATGCGCGTCACCTGAGGTTAGAGAATCTGCTGGTTCCAAAAAAACGCTCCAAATGGCCGCCTGAGTTTGGACTGCTGAGCCAGGGGACAGGTGATGAGCGGAAGGGTCTTTGGAAATGCAGCGATATCTTACATTTCATGCCATCACTCTTGTTCTGAGCCTACCGGAAGGGGGATGTCTGAAAATGAACAAACAGGTCACAGAGGGTGTGTTTTCCTAGGAATGGCCCAGCCTAACTAAGGAGATCGTGGAGGGCTGACCGGAAAGGTCCTCGAGGGGGTTAAGGCGAACGCTAGAGAGACCAAGGCCCTGCTTGAAATAGTAAGTTGGAGAGGTTTAAAAATCTTCCCGGGGCTCTGAGTCCAATTACTTGGACCACTGTATCGCCTGTCATTGTCGTTGATTGACGTGAGGACTCAGGTTTTCTAAAGTGAGCTCGTGTGTTGGTGCAGGATCCTGGAAGGAGAGTGAGAACTCCGTGAGGTGCGAGGAACAGTATTCTTTTACTGTCCGCTCACCCAAAATATATACACATATGAATATATATTTAAATTATATATAAACTTATATGTAAATATATGAGTTCATATATGACTATACATTGAAATTTATACATATATTAGATATACAAATTTATGTTTTTATTTACATATATGACATGTATAAAATATAATTACATGTATTATAGATTTTTATACGTTATTTATAATACATAATACATACATATACTAACATATATAAATATATGTGAATGTATATAAATTTTTATATATATCTCAATACTATTAGGGTTAAGGCCTTATGTTAATGTTTATCCATCAACACAGAAACATACACACACACGCAAACACACACACAGACACACACATATGTGAGCAGATCACTCAGGTGCTTGTCGGGAGCCCCGTTTTTCTCCCAAACAGAGAGTCCCTGGAACACCCAGGCCTTCTCCTGGTCCGTCCGGCTCCTGATTCTCTACGACGCGTTCACCCGAGGTTAGAGAATCTGCTCGTTCCAAAAAAAAATGCTCAAAATGGCCGCCTGTCTTTGGACTTATGAGCCTGCGGACAGGTGTTGCGTGGAAGGGTTTTTTGGAAACGGAGCGATATCTTAGATTTCATGCCATCACTCTTAGTTACGAGCCTACCGGAAGGGGGATGTGTGAAAAATGAACAAACAGGTCCCAGAGGGTGTGTTTTCCTACGACTGTCCCAGCGTAACCAAGGATATCGTGGAGGGATCTCGGGTAGGGCCTCGAGGATTTAGAAGCTGACCTCTAGAGAGCGAGGCCCTGCTTCCAGTACTAAGGCAGAGATATTTAAAAATCTTCCTGGGGCTTTGAGTCCACCACTTGGACCACTGACTCGCCTGTCACTGTTGTTGATGACAGAGGGACTCAGCTTTTCTGAAGTGTGCTCGGTTGTTGGTGCAGGACCCTGGAAGGAGAGGCAGAACTCCGTGAGGTCCGAGGAGCAGTGTTCTTTTACTGCCCGCTCACCCAGGCCAGTAGGAACCTGATTCCTAGGCTGAACGCCAGTCGCATTGTCATTCTCGCTCTTAAGTTGCTTCTTTATGAATCTTTACCCTTTTCATTTCAGTGTCCACCATACGCTAGTACCATCATGCCCATAATCACCCCGGCCAGGCGATGGAGGACGCGTCGCTGTGGGATGGTGAGCATTCCCCATGTTGCTCTGGTTCCTAACTTTGGCAGCAGCAGTCCACCAGTGGTGTGATTCAGTGCCTGTCCATGTTGCCCCACGCCCCCTCTGGATTCTGCACACTCTCTTCTGCACAATCTCCTGAACATTTGTGGCTCTGTTTGATTTTTGCTGCTGTGTGTTTGCTTGCTAGTTATAGACCCACTCAGTGAGTGCATAAAGAGCACGTGTGGTTCCATGCTCACCCCGTCCCGCGCCATTCCCAAAGGACCCTTGCCCTGGGGATGCCGGTTACATCCCATGGCTATTGTGGGTCGTGCATTTGGGGTAGCGTTTATTATCGGGCGAGGTAATGTCTCTGTCCCGCCTTGTGGCTCTCACAGTCTTTCAGCCCACACTTGCATGAATCTTCATGAGCGGCCCGGTTGAGTGTTATGGCTACTGATGATGATGTCTGGGAGCCGCTGTGTCTCTGGATCTCTGGGACTCTGGACTCCGTGGAGTCGAGTGTTCTCTGTGCCTATCTCCTTCACTCCTTTTTGCTGATTGGAGTCTATTCTAATACCTAGAGGTTAGCAGCTCTAGAACTGCTCCTCGTACATTTTGTTTTTCCTCCCCCATCTCACCAGTGTAGGTTTCCAAGTTTGCCCTCAATCAGCCGTGTGGCTCTTCTCCTCAAGATCTCTGTACAGCACTGTCTGGGGTGCTCTTTCAGCTGGCACGCTCTTCCTCTCTCTCTCTCTCTTTTTTTTTTTTTTTGGTTTTCAGTAGGGTCTCACCTAGCCCAGACTGACCTGGAAATTCACTCTGTAGTCTCAGGGTGGCCTCGAACTCGTGGAAATCCTCCTACCTCTGCCTCCCAAGTGCTGGGATTAAAGGCATGCGCCACCACGCCCAGCTTCTCTCTTTATAGGGTTCGGAAGTATCTTTTTCATGAATTTTTGTCCAATTTGTCCTACGCATCTCGTTACTCTGTGTAAGGAAAAAAAAACAAAGAAAAACAAAAACACGCACTGCCCAGTTCGCAATCTGCATTACCGGTTTCTATGCCAGAAGGTCGTGGGATTTTTATAGGAGAGCCACTGTTGCGGTTGCTCTACCATCCGCCCACTTTGCTTCTCACTTGGAAAGCTTCTGAAACCAACTCTGAGTTTTCTTGATCATGACAAAGGCCTCATAACATTCTGGGTCTCTCCTGCAGAGATAGAGCTCATGAGGTTTTCTCTAATTTCAG
>JAEOAD010001870.1:0-22575 GCA_036365145.1 Orientallactaga sibirica
CTTCCTTATATTCCTTGTGATTTCTTAATGTGCTTTAGGTATTTTTAAATAGTAATGCAATTTTGGGCTCTGATTTATTAATTAGGTTGTGAATGGTTTTTCTGTTAAAATTTATTATTTATTTATTTATTTGAGTGTGAGAGAGAGAAGAAGAGGCATATAGAGAAAATGAGTGTGCTAGGGCCATCAGCCACCGCAGACAACCTCCAGATGTATACAGTACCTTGGGCATCTGGCTTATGTGGATACTGGGGGAATTTGATCTAGTTCTTTTGGCTTTGCAGGCAAGTGCCTTAACTGGTAAGGCATCCCTACAACCCCTGTTTTACTTTTTTTTAAATTCATTTCTTAAGTTGAACTCTTTTCCCACATTTCTCCCTTTCTCTTTTTATGACCACTCTCTCTTTGTTCCTCTTATCATTAATGTCATTTGTTGTTTTTCTAGTTTCATTGTAATCCCCTTCCATTATGCTCTATTCATTTAATGTTCTTTTTAAACCATTGTTTAATATTTTTGTCCCAGAATATGTGAGGCTGAGGTAGAAGGACCTCCATGAATATGAGGACAGCCTGGGGTTCCAGCATCTGTTCTTGTTCAACCTGGGCTAGAATGAGTCCATATCTTGTAAAAACAAAACAAAACAAAAGAAAAACAAAAATACAAAAACATTGTTGTACTGTGTCATGCTGTTCAATACCACTTGAGTGAAATATTTTCATTGTTACTTCAGGGAAATATTCCAGTTAATGAACACCAGAAATATAAATTTTATCAAAGCTGCCATTGTAGTTCACCTAGTAGAGATCAGTTGTAGAAATACAGCTATTATCATACAGGAGTCTACCTAATATAACATACTAACACAATTTGTACATTATTTCCTAATTACAGGGAACTGTATGACCAAACCACATTTGATCTTCAAGTTAGAGCATGGATTTTCACCATGGAGTGTAGTAGAAAGCTCAACTCAGGGGCTTCCAGGCAAGTAATGCATACTGTGTAACATAGGTCAATGAGATGAGAACTCATCAGGAATTGTCATGATAAATGGTATTTCTGTGAATCAGACACCTTTTGTGGCATGAAGAAGGCTGTGTTTCTGATATTGAAAAATGTTTTCTCATGCGTTCCCAAATTTAATTCCCTATATAGGTGGTCTTGGGAAAATATTATGTATTAGATATTATACTAAATTCTCACTTGACTACATTCTGTATCTTGCAGTATAAGTGTCATTAGTCACTTTTACTGTTGTGACAAAATCCTTAGAAGAAACTTCTTTTTTTTTTTTTTTGTTTTTGTTTATTGAGGTAGGGTCTCACTCTAGCTCAGGCTGACCTGGAATTCACTATGTAGTCTCTGGGTGACCTCAATCTCATGGCGATCCTCCTACTTCTACCTCCTGAGTGCTGTGATTAAAGGTGTGTGCCACCATGCCTGGCTAGAAGAAACTTCTTAAGGAAGAAATATATTTATTCAAGTATACAATTCTATAATGGAGGTTTTGCTTACAATGTTGACATAAAGAAAGTATTTAACACAATTATATTTACAAGTACCTGTGAAAGTTAGCAATACCTGAGAAAAGAGAGCATGAGATTCCATAATAAGGGATTGCAACACTTCTGTGCAATGTGCATGAGAAGAATTTAGGTGACAAAAGTATATTATATTTGTGAAATGTAGGAAGTGTGTCAGAGATTTAAAAAAGACCATTTGGGACTTTGAAGAAAGAAAATCTGGATGACAGTGCAATGAAAAGTAAGAAATAGTAATAGTCCAGTGTCATGTCATAGATGAAAATAAAATGTAAAGCCCATAGTGCAACATAAGAGCAGACAGTACAAAGAGCTCTTGTGCCAAAGGAGCGGGATCTGTAGTGTTTTTAGAAATATGTGTCTCTTGCAGGCGTTAATTCTAGAGATTGAGATCAGTGTGGCTGTCAATCAATCTGTAACAAGAGATGCACATTGGAGAAATACTAGAATTAACCATTAAAAATTTTTGATTCTTCAATGACCCATGCGTCATTCAATAATGTACTGTTTAGTCTCCATGAATTTCTGTATGCTCTGTAGTTTTTCTTGTTGTTGATTTGCAGTTTAATCCCATTGTGGTCAGATAGCATACAAGGGATTATTTCAATTTTCCTGTATTTGTTGAGATTTGATCAAATGATGATGAGAATACAACATACCAAAACCTGTGGGACACAATGAAGGCAGTCCTACGAGGGAAATTTATAGCTCTAAGTGCCTATATTAAGAAACTAGAGAGTTCACAACTAAACAATTTAATGCTTCACCTTAAGGCCTTGGAAAGAGAAGAACAAGGCAAACCAAAAATCAGTAGATGGGAAGAAATAATAAAGGTTAGGGCAGAAATTAATGAAATGGAAACCAAAAAAAAAAACAATCAAAAAAATCAATGAAACAAAGAGTTGGTTCTTTGAAAGGATTAACAAGATTGACAAACCCTTAGCAAATCTGACCAAAAAGAAAGAGAAGATACAAAAATTGATAAAATTAGAGATGAAAAAGGCAACATCACAACAGATACCAAAGAAATTCAGAAAATCATACGGACATACTTTAAGAATATATATGCCTCTAAGTTTGAAAACCTGAAAGAAATGGATGATTTCCTTGATTTATATGACCTACCAAAATTAAATCAAGATGAGATAAACCATCTAAATAGACCTATAACAACCACAGAGATCCAAGCAGTCATAAAAAGTCTCCCAATTAAAAAAGCCCAGGCCCAGATGGATTCACTACTGAATTTTACCAGACATTCCTGGAAGATCTAACACCAATGCTTCTCAAACTTTTCCATAAAATAGAAGAGGAAGGAATTCTACCAAAATCCTTCTATGAAGCCAGCATCACCCTGATACCCAAACCAGACAAAGACAGATCAAAAAAAGAAAACTATAGACCAATCTCCCTCATAAACATAGATGCAAAAATTCTCAACAAAATACTGGCAAACAGAATACAAGAATATATCAGAAAGATTATTCACCCTGACCAAGTAGGCTTTATCCCAGAGATGCAGGGATGGTTCAACATATGCAAATCCATAAATGTAATACACCATATAAATGGTCTGAAGGACAAAAATCACATGGTCATCTCAATAGATGCAGAAAAGGCATTTGACAAAATCCAACACCCCTTCATGGTGAAAGTACTACAGAAACTTGGAATAGAAGGAACATATCTCAACATAATAAAAGCTATTTATGACAAACCTACAGCCAACATAATACTTAATGGGGAAAAACTTGAAGCTTTTCCTCTAAATTCAGGAACAAGACAAGGGTGTCCACTTTCTCCACTATTATTTAATATAGTATTGGAAGTCTTAGCCATAGCAATAAGGCAAGAGGCACTCATAAAGGGGATACAAATCGGAAAGGAAGAGGTCAAATTATCATTATTTGCAGATGATATGATTCTATACATAACAGATCCTAAAGACTCTACCAGCAAATTATTAGAGCTGATAAACACTTTTAGCAATGTAGCAGGATACAAAATAAACACACAGAAATCAGTAGCTTTTCTATACACTAACAACAAACATGCAGAGGATGAAATCAGGGAATCTCTCCCATTCACAATTGCCTCAAAAAAATAAAATACCTTGGAATAAACTTAACCAAGGAAGTGAAGGATCTCTACAATGAGAACTATAAAAACTCGAGCGACAAATTGCAGAAGACACAAGGAAATGGAAAGACATTCCATTCTCCTGGATTGGAAGAATCAATATAGTGAAAATGTCAATCTTACCAAAAGCAATCTACACATTTAATGCGATCCCCATTAAAATCCCAATAGCATTCTTCACAGAAATAGAAAAAACAATACTAAAATTCATCTGGAAACACAAAAAACCTCGAATAGCCAAAACAATTTTGCATAACAAAAATCAGGCAGGTGGTATAACCATACCCGATTTTAAGTTATACTACAAAGCCATAGTAACAAAAACAGCATGGTACTGGCACAAGGACAGACAGGTAGATCAATGGAACAGAATAGAAGACCCAAATATTAATCCAGACAGCTACAGCTACCTGATTTTTGACAAAAACGCCAAAAATACTCATTGGAGAAAAGATAGCCTCTTTAACAAGTGGTGCTGGGAAAATTGGACATCTGTTTGTAAAAGGATAAACATAGATCCTTGTCTCTCTCCTTGCACAAGAATCAAGTCCAAATGGATCAGGGACCTTAATATCAGACCTGAAACTCTGAAAATGCTAGAGGAAAAAGTAGGGGAAACTCTTCAACATATTGGAATAGGCAAGGACTTTCTGAATATAACTCCAATTGCTCAGAGAATAAAAGCACTAATCAACCACTGGGACCTTATGAAATTACAAAGCTTTTGTACAGCAAAGGACACTGTGAATAGAGCAAAAGACAACCTACAGAATGGGAGAAAATCTTTGCCAGTTATTCATCTGACAGAGGATTAATATCCAGAATATACAAAGAACTCAAAAAACAGAATAACAAGAATTCAAACAACCCAGTTAAAAAATGGGCTATGGAACTAAATAGAGAATTCACGGAAGATGAAATACAGATGGCATATAAACATCTAAAAAAATGTTCTACATCCTTAGCCATCAGGGAAATGCAAATTAAAACCACTTTGAGATTCCATATCACTCCTGTCAGAATGGCTGCCATCAAGAAAACAAATGACAATAAGTGTTGGCGTGGATGTGAAAAAAAGGAACACTTCTACACTGTTGGTGGGAATGTAAGCTGGTCCAGCCACTGTGGAAATCAGTGTGTGAGGTTCTTGAGACAGCTAGAAATAGATTTACCATATGATCCAGCTATAGCACTCCTAGGCATATATCCAGAGGACTCTTCTCACTTCCTTAGAGATACTTGCAAAACCATGTTTATTGCTGCTCTATTCACAATAGCTAGGAAATGGAAGCAGCCTAGATGTCCGTCCACAGATGAGTGGATAATAAAGTTGTGGTACAATTACACAATGGAGTTCTATTCAGCAGTAAAGAAAAATGAAATTATGAAATTTGCAGGGAAATGGATGGATCTGGAAAGGATTATACTTAGTGAGGTAACCCAGGCTCAGAAAGCCAATCGTCACATGTTCTCTCTCATATGTGGATCCTAGCTACCAATGTATAGACTTGTGTATGAACTGGAACCAAAAATAGGTACCAGAAACCAGTAAGCGGGTAAAAGGCTATAAGGGAGGGAAGAAAGGGAAGGACTTAAGTGTATGGTAATACACATATGTAAGTAGAAGAACTGAGTACAGGGAGGGGAATGGCCTAAGCGAGGCCATGGGAAGAGAATGCATACAAAAAGGGCAGGGGGAGGGACAATCTAAACTCAAGATATTATCAATAAGACATATGTAAAATTACTTTTTTTTTGAATAAGGGCACGTCTAGAAGATGTAGACTGTTACTAGAAAATTTTCAGTACCTGGGATGGAATTCCTTCCAGTGAGATGTTGGCCAAGGAGGTCCCGTAGCCTCCAAAACATTAAGGCTTTTGCCAAAGCCCTTGGTTTCCCTAGAGAAATAGATAGTAAGACCCTATTGCTGAAGACATCTCATGCCTGAGAGGCAAGGACACTGAGAAAGCAAGCTGGTGCTGAGCAGAAAACCTTCTCCCTGTAGACCAGCCAACTGAAAGCTGGAAAAAGCTGCACTGCACGCAGCGTATGGGAGACAGAAGCCATCAACAGTGAAAATAGTGGATGCTGAATATTCAAGCTTGGCCAGACAGGCCCAATGACTGAACGGGTGCAATAGTGGCGTGTCTACTCTTGGGGTAACCAAGTGCTCCATAATTGGACTGAAGGCCCTCTCTACGGGAGGGAATACACACCCGGTACTGAAAAACCTAAGTAAAAGTCTATGGTAGGTGAGGTCATGAGCCTTGGGGGTATAAGCCTGCTCATGTCTGACTAAATGTACATATTATTCCCACCAAGCTGCCCTGGGGACACTACACTAAATGTTCATGTCCACATATTAACGCTATTCTCACTTCTGGCTAGAGAAGCTTCTCTTTTCAGATGGTGATGACCACTGGGATGACACAAAAGGCAACATAGTGCTGAGAAGAAGGGATGGAGGAGTGCCTAGCACTGAAACACCTCTGTCACATCCTCCAGTGGCTCAGGGACCATTGTGGAAGAGGGGGCGGATAGAATGGAAGAGCCAAAGGAAGGATATGACCTCTTACTATGCAGCTGCCCAGACAGAAATTGGCCTCGATATTCATGATCTTGCAGTGCCTAGCAATACCTTTGCAAGACCCTCATAATAGAAGAGAAAGATGAAAGGGAGGGGATATGATGGAGACCGGAGTTCTAAAGTGGAATGGGGGAGGGGAGGGAAATATCAGGTGGGGTTTTTTTGGTATGTAAGATTAAAAGTCAATTAAAAAAATTTTTTTTGATTCCTGAAAACATGGGTAATCCAGGGAGCCTGGACCCATTAAATATTTATGTGTGAGAGATGGACACAAAAAGAAATACTCAATCTCATAGGAATGGAGAATTTCTGATCGAGTTTTGCATTAGAGAGAGAGCCCTAGGAAGGAGGTTTTGGTGGTCTTCCTGTTCATGGTGAAGAGTCACCATATTGCTTAGTGATGTTTAAAGTATAGGGAATGTTAAGCCTATATTGATCATTTTGTTTGACTGTTTGACATTCATTATAACATCACATGTTTAGTTGTAACATGACTGAAAATTAAGCGCACAGGTCATTTTTATGGGTGGATTAGTCCCCTTACCACATGTAGTTGATTCTTGTTTGGGTCATTAAAACCCTGAATTGAGCTAAGTATCCTTGTGTCTGGTTATTCACTATCTGATACACAATGGAGAGGCAGTGTATTTTTGCCTGTATGTGGAATAAATGTAGGACTTTGCCTGTTATATCTATCTCCAGGGTTTTTAGTGGCTTTTTACATGAAAATACAATTTTATTTGCCTGCAGACTTGCCATTGACCTTGCTTATGGGTCTATCTTTCAATGCATACACACCACCATTATTTAAAAAATATAAAAATAATCCTATCCAAAGTCATGGAACCCAGCATTGACTGGGGAGACCACTCAGTGGGTTAATGTTCTTTTTGCATAATCGTGACTTCAGATCCCAGAATCAACAGAACACTGAGAATCCCTGAAATCTCACAGGGCATAATCATTGCATACACAGCAGTTTACAACAGGAGGCACTGTGAAAGAAGGTTAAAGGCAATGACTGACACCCAAACTTGCACTATTATTATCAAGTATGCATTTGGAAACACATATTTCCAAACTGTCAAACACACTTCTACATATAAACATATAAGAAATAAACCTATCAAAAATATGTTCCATGGAGAAAGGTGGCAGTGGAGATACTAGAAACCAAACAAATACACATTCTATGTTATTGTAGGAGAAATCTGCACTACTCTTTATAAATATACCAAACATCTGTAGAAAAAAACATCCAGTCATAATGTGCTAAAATGTTGTGTTGACACTTAGGCAAGCAACGATAAGTGGAAAATAAAGAAAAACTCTTCTTCCTACCCAAATAGGTTATTTCACTGAAAATGAAATTGTTGAATAAACCTAATGCAAAAAAGAATTGCTGCTTTCAAAAGACATTAGATGAGAACTTACTGAGGAGGCAAAAAACCAAACAAATGACAATAAAGTAATCTCACGTAGAGGTCTCAAATAAAATCTGCTAAATTGGCAAGCATTTGCTAAGTTTTCACTTTGTTGTGTAAGACATGCCTGAAGTCAAGAAACTTACAATAGAGAATAGTAAAGAAGTCAATTGAAAAGCAGTATTAAAATAATTATTTTGGGTATTTTCTCATAAAATATAATACCCTATCAAATAATAGGAAGCCTTGTGAGTCAAAGTTTTGTTTAGTATGTGGAATGTAATAATTTTCTTTGTATTTCAGAATTAAAAATTCAACAGAAAATGCACTGGACAAAGACTGAGGATTTCAAACAATGCCAGAATGCCCTTTACCAGAAGTTACATCACACTTGTTATCAAGGAACAAATGCATGTGAGAAGCTGGATGAATGTGGGACAACCTTGATCTCCAAGTCACACCTCACTGTGCATCAGGGAACTCACACACATAATAAGCTATATGAATGTATTGAATGTGGGAAAGTTTTCATCTTCCAGTCACATCTCACTGTGCATCAGAGAACTCACACAGGTGAGAAACCATATGAATGTACTGAATGTGGGAAAGTTTTCATCTCCAAGCCATCACTCACTAATCATCAGAGAACTCTCACAGGTGATAAGCCATATGAATGTACAGAATGTGAGAAAGCTTTCATCTTCAAGCCACAGCTAAAGATTCATCAGAGAAATCATACAGGTGAGAAGTCATATGAAGGTTGTGAATGTGGGAAAGTGTTCATCTCCAAGTCACACCATAAGAAGCATCAGAAAATTCATACAGGTGAGAAGCCATATGAATGTAGTGAATGTGGGAAAGCCTTCATGTCCAAGTCACACCATAAGAATCATCAGAAAATTCATACAGGTGAGAAGCCATATGAATGTACTGAATGTGGGAAAGCTTTCATCTTCAAGCTACAGCTAAAGATTCATCAGAGAATTCATACACGTGAGAAGCCATATGAATGTACTAAATGTGGGAAAGCCTTCATCTCCAAGTCAGGTCTTAATATGCATCAGAAAACTCACATAGGTGAAAAGCCATATGAATGTACTCGATGTGGGAAAGCCTTCCACTGGAAATCAGTGCTCACTATACACAAGAAAACTCATACAGGTGAGAAGCCATATAAATGTACTGAATGTGAAAAATCTTTCAGCACCAAGTCATGGCTCACAATTCATCAGAGAATTCATAGAGGTGAGAAGCCATATGAATGTATTCAATGTGGAAAATCTTTCAGCAACAAGCCATATCTCATAATTCATCAGAGAATTCACACAGGTGAAAAGCCATATGAATGTCTCAATGTGGGAAAGCTTTCATCAGCAAGTCAAATCTTAAATCATCATAGAACTCACACAGGTGAGAAGCCATATGAATGTTCTCAAGCCTTCATCAGTCAGAACTTAATGTTCATCATAGAATTCACACAGGTGAAAAGCCATAGTGAATGTACCTGCATGTCAATGTAATATGCATCAGAAAGCTTTCATCAAGCAAGTCAAAAGCCTTCATCTAATAATCATCATCAGAATTCACACAGGTGAGAAGCCATGAATGAATGTTCTCAAGTGTGAAAGCCTTCATCTATCAAGTGAAGAAATCAATAATAAAGTTCATCATAGAAAACTCACAAGGTGAGAAGCCATATGAATGTAGTGAATGTGGGAAAGCTTAATTCAAGTCAGTTGTAATATGCATCAGAAAATTCATCCAGGTCATGTGTAGTGACAGTAGGAAAGCCTTCATCCAAGTCACACCATAAGAATCATCAGAAAATTCATACAGGTGAGAAGCCATATGAATGTATCAAATGGGGAAAGCTTTCATCTTCAATTCTTCAGTAGGTGGAAATAGGAATGTACTTCTTCATCTCCAAGTCAGGTCTTAATATGCATCAGAAAACTCACACAGGTGAAAGCCATATGAATGTACTCAATGTGGGAAAGCCTTCCACTGGAAATAAATGCTCACTATCATAAGAACAGCAGGTGAGAAGCCATATAAATGTACTGAATGTGAAAAATCTTTCAGCACCAAGTCATGGCTCAAATTCATCAGAATTCATACAGGTTCATCAATGTGGAAAATCTTTCAGGACTAAGTCATAGCTCACAATTCATCAGAGAAACAACACAGATGAAAAGCCATATGAATGTACTCAATGTGGGGCCTTCATCACCAAAGATCTTAATAATCATCATAGAATTCACAAGGTCATATGAATCTAATGAATAGCCTTCATCTCCATCCAGAAAACATCAGAAAATTCATACAGGTGAAGCCAAGCCATATGAATGTCTCTCAATGTGCATCAGAAAGCCTTCAGGTGAGAAGCCATCAAGTCAATCTCCACTGGAAATAATACATCAGAGAAAACTCATACAGGTGAGAAGCCATATGAATGTAGTGAATGTGGGAAAGCCTTCATGTCCAAGTCACACCATAAGAATCATCAACAGGTGAAAAGCCATATGAATGTAGTGAATGTGGGAAAGCTTTCATCTTCATACAGCTAAAATTCATCAGAGAATTCACACGTGAGAGCCATATGAATGTACTAAATGGGAAAGCCTTCATCTCCAAGTCAGGTCTTAATATGTAGGTGAAAAGCCATATGAATGTGAATGGGAAAGCCTTCCACTGAAATCAGTGCTCACTATACACAAGAAAACTCATACAGGTCATGTACTGAATGCATCAGAAAATGGCTCATACAGGTGAGAAGCCATATGAATGTAGTGAATGTGGCAAAAGCCATATTCATTCATCAGAGAATTCACCAGGTGAAAAGCCATATGAATGTACTCAATGGGAAAGCTTTCATCAGTCAAATCTTAATTCATAGAATACAGGTGAGAAGCCATATGAATGTAGTGAATGTGAGAAAGCCTTCATCTTCAAGTCAGAACTTAATGTTCATCAGAAAATTCATACAGGTGAGAAGCCATATGAATGTAGTGAATGTGGGGCATTCATCTCCAACTCCTTCATCTCAAGTACTCAAGTGGGTAATAGGCATCAAAGCTCATACACAAGAAAATTCATACAGGTGAGAAGCCATATGAATGTAGTGAAAAATGTAGGAAAGCCTTCATCTCCAAGTCATACAGTGAGTAATATGCATCAGAAAATTCATCCAACTCAGGTGAGAAGCCATATGAATGTAGTGACTCAATGTGGGAAAGCCTTCACTGGAAAATCAAGCTCACTATACACAAGAAAACTCATCAGGTGAGAAGCTATATGAATGTACTGAATGTGAAAAATCTTGAACCAAGGCACATCTCATAATCATCAGAGAATTCATACAGGTGAGAAGCCATATGAATGTAGTGAATGTGGGAAAGCCTTCACCTGCATGTCCAAATGCATCAGAAAATTCATACAGGTGAGAAGCCATATGAATGTAGTGAATGTGGGAAAGCCTTCATCTCCAAGTCCAGTAAGTAATAGGCATCAGAAAATTCATACAGGTGAGAATGCCATCTCCAATGTATCATCAAAAATTCATAAAGGGAAAATGAATCATCTTCAAGCAGTCACAGCTAAAGAAAATTCTCCAGGTGAGAAGATGAAAGTCAGTAGGAAATAGGTGTCACACCATAAGAATCATCAGAAAATTCATACAGGTGAGAAGCCATATGATCAAGGGGAAAGCTTTCATCTTCAAGCCACAGCTAAAGATTCTTCTGTGAGAAGCCATAGGAATGTACTGAATGTGTGAAAGCCTTCATCTCCAAGTCAGGTCTTAATATGCATCAGAAAACTCACACAGGTGAAAGCCATATGAATGTACTCAATGTGGGAAAGCCTTCCACTGGAAATCAATGCTCACTATACACAAGAAAACTCATGCAGGTGAGAAGCCATATAAATGTACTGAATGTGAAAAATCTTTCAGCACCAAGTCATGGCTCACAATTCATCAGAGAATTCATACAGGTTAACGTATTCAATGTGGAAAATCTTTCAGGACTAAGTCATAGCTCACAATTAATCAGAGAAACAACACAGATGAAGAGCCATATGAATGTACTCAATGTGGGAAAGCCTTCATCACCAATCAGATCTTAATAATCATCATAGAATTCACACAGGTGAGAAGCCATATGAATGTAATGAATGTGGGAAAGCCTTCATCTCCTAGTCCAGTAGTAATAACCATCGGAAAATTCATACACGTGAGAAGCCATATGAATGTACTGAATGTGGGAAAGTCTTCATCTCAAGTTACATTGTAATAAGCATCAGAAAATTCATACAGGTGAGAAGCCATATGAATGTACTGAATGTGGTAAAGCCTTCCACTGGAAATCAAAGCTCACTATACGTAAGAAAACTCACACAGGTGAAAAGCCATATGAATGTAGTGAATGTGGGAAAGCCTTCATCACCAAGTCAGATCTTATTAAGCATCAGAAAACTCACACAGGTGAAAAGCCATATGAATGTACTGAGTGTGGGAAAGCCTTCATCTCCAAGTCACATCTTAAAAGACATCAGAAAATTCACATGGTGAGAAGCCATATGAATGTACTGAGTGTGGCAAAGCCTTCATCTCCAAGTCACATCTTAAGAGGCATCAGAAAATTCACACAGGTGAGAAGCCATATGAATGTACTGAATGTGAAAAATCTTTCAGCACCAAGTCATGTCTCATAATTCATCAGAATTCATACAGGTAAGAAGCGATATCAATGTATTTAGTGTGAAAAATCTTTCATCACGAAGTCATTGCTGAAAATTCATCAGAGAGTTCACACATGTGAGAATTCTTATGAATGTACCCAATTTGGGAAAGCCTTCATCACCCAAGTCACAGCTAAAGATTCATCAGAGAATTCATACAGGTGAGAAGCTATATGAGTGTACTGAATGTGGGAAAGCCTTTATCTCCAAGTCAGGTCTTAATAAGCATTAGAGAACTCAGAGGTGAGAAGCCATATGAATGGGCTAAATGTGATAAAAGCTTTATGTCCAAGATACATCTCATTCTACATTAGAAAACGCACACAGGTGAAAAGCAATAAAAATGTACTTAACGTGGGAGAGCTTTTATTGCCAAGTCAGATCTTTATAATTACCAGAAATTATGGGAAAAAATATTTAAAAGTCAAATGTTGTTAAACATTACAAAACATGCAGATGAGATTCCATGTGAACATATTGAGTGCCGGAAAGCTTTCATCTTCAAATCACAGCCCACTATGCATCAGAGACCTCACATAAGAGAGAAAATTTGTGGGGCTGGAGAGACGGCTTAGTGGTTAAGGCATCTGCTTCCTAAGCCAAAGAATGCTTGTTCCAACCTCCAGGTCCCACGTTTAGCCAAATGCAAAGTGATGCAAGGGTGTAATGCTTCACTTGATCACAAGGGGGGGCACACATATGGATTTTGTTCACAGCAGCTGAGAGGCTGCTGGCATGCCCATCACTATCTGTCTCACTTTCTCTCTCTCTCTCTGTGTGTGTGTGTCTCTAAAAAAACAAAAGAAAGAAAGTATGTGAATATAATGAATGTGGAAACACATTCATATTTCAGTGGTTATTAAAGTAATAAATGTGAGAAAGAATATACTAAAAGTGAAAGCCTTTTACTGAAATCATAAGCCATGGATTATAAGAGAACACACAGGTGAGAAGCCAGTTGAATATAATAAATTTCAAAAATGTTTCTTATGGAAGTCAACACAAATTTTTCACTAGAGAATTCTTATAGGAGAGAAATCAGAAGCCATATGAATATAAATATTGATACTTAAGACATGTTATGATATAAATATTAATACTTAAGACATATTCCCTACACTAAGAAAATGATCTTAAACACTCGGTTTAACTTCCAGTTTAGGTATTTAAGCTGATGAATGATGTTACCAAATACAATTGCCAAAACTTGATGTTGTTTTACTTGACATGTTCTGCCTATACTTATAACTATTAGATATTTAAAGAATAAGATGTACCTACCTTCTAAAAACTGTTTCTCTGTATTTCTCCTGTCTTATTTCTTTACATAGTTCAAATAATTCTCTATAATAAGGAGATTACTTCATTTACAATGTCATATGTCATATTACAATAAAGAAAAAAATAAAGGCTTTTGGCCCAAAGTTATGTCTTGCAAGTATAATAAAATTTCATGCTAATTATGTCCCGTATTACATAGACTTTGGTACTGACACTGTAATTTTTGTACTGATTCAAGGGCATAGTATATATTACAGCTTCTGTCCAGTAGTAAAATTATCTTGTTTTACTTCTTGACTCCATAACACAGATACAGATATCTCTCTACTAATTATTCACTTTTTTCAGGCATTGGAAGAGATTTTTTCCTGGACTGATACTAATGTAAAAATACACTGAGTGTCCACTTTGTCTATGCTGCCAGTTCTGTAAGCCTTAGTTTCCCATACTAAATTCAAGGTTAACAAGATCAAGAAATTTTAATGAATTTTATCTTTTTATTTAAACTCTATCTGAATGTCACATAAAAATCAAATCTAAGCCTTTATTTTGTTATGTAGGACACCTGTTTATGAGTATAGGTTTCTTAAGTGTTCTACTCATGTGTTTTCTTATTGGGTAAGAATTTTTTTTATTTGCTTTGAACTTATTCTAATAAATAAAACTGTACTGAATTATATAAAATATATTTCATTTCATTGTATTTTATAACCCATGTAATTATATAAAGTGTAATTTCATTATTTTTATAAGACAATCAACTGATAATAACAAATTATCAAGACTAATCATAGTTTTAGCCTTTCAGCCTAGCATACTTTCATTAGTTCTCCTAAAGATAAAAGTTTTTGATCTATGGACCAAGTAATAAAAGACCATAAACCTTCTGTATTAAAGACTTACACAAAAAGAAACTTGCAAAATTAAGCTTCATAATTAGTTAACTTCTTAATCTCTATCATATATAAATTTAAAATAATTTATATTTGGCCTGGAGAGATGGGTTAGTGGTTAAGGTGCCTGTCTCCTATGCCTAAGAACACTGGTTCCAATCTCCAGCAGTTTCAATCTCCAGGTCCCACGTTTAGCCAGATGCAAAGTGATGCAAAGGTGCAATGCCACACATGACCACAAGGGAGCACATGCATCTCAATTTCATTTGCAGCAGCTGCAAGGTTGCTGGCGTGCCCATCTCTGTTTGTGGTCCTCTCCCTCTCTCTCTTTCTCTGTGTCTCTCTCCAAAAATAATTAAGATAATTTATGATATTTAAAATATTACATCAATACTAATGTCTTATACTTCCTACCATACCTAAGCCAAATTTTATATTTCCACAAATTCCAATTAATTTCCCATCCTAGTTAACAATTCCTTCCTTACTTATCATGTATATTATCATTATTTTTCAACCTTAAATATAATGTTCATGTCATCTATAAATGTCATGTCACATGTAAGAAAACTCATACATGGATAATAACCAGATAACGATGGCTAATAGATTTGACATGATCTACATGTTTCTTTCCTAATGGCTCTGATAACTATCACTCTCCTGAACAGCTGCCTCCTTTCATGTTCATAAGATTGATGTGGTATGTACACAAACTACAAAATGAAGTTTGGCAAATGAGAAACTAAGATCTAAAACTTCACAAAGCCACACCTGTGTGACTAAGACTGCAATGATGGACTACGATGATTGTGGAGAGGTAAATGTTACCAATCCAGAGCCAATAATATTTTTGTCTTTATTAGCCTTTTTCATGGCCGATAATATTATTTCTGTACAGGTGACCTGACATCTCTCTGTGACCAACCAAGATATTGCTATAAGTTAAGAAATGTCATAGCTCTATACTGTTCAAATTAAACCTATCCTATCTTATATGTACTTTATTCCACTTATTATAATGTTCACCTCTCTTTTGGTCCTTGCATAGTCAGATTCCTCACTAAATTGCTCCAAGTAAGAAACTTTGCCTTCATGTCACAGCCAGTCACTGAATTCTTCATGACCACTGAATATCAGCCCCTAAACATCCAACTTCCACAGGACTTCATGGGACACCTTGAGAAGTCTATTGCCCCACTCTGCTTGAAGTAATTGGAGATGAGTTGTTGCTTTCCCATTCCGGCCCACGCAGTCTTCCCCTAGATTCCCCACAGATCCTCAATCTTTTTTCATGTTTCCGGAGTCCATATTAAAGGGTTAATAGACTTCCCAGAAAAATAGAGTGAACTAAAGAGTTAATAACTCTCCCTACAACTAGCAGGCAATAAAGAAGTCACAGAGATATGCAGTCTCCACAGGCTACCCTGGATTGATAAACATCTCTTAGCTCAGAAAACCTTGAGGGAACAGAAAGCATCTGTTGGAATATCCTCCCAAGACAATTTGGCTTTAAAAGCTTATTCTGAGCAAGGACACAAATAGCTATAGTTCCTTATCTACTGCCCTTGGACTTGCAGTTTATACAGTCTGTTTTCCTTAGGATTCTCCTTCTAAGCTTGCACCCCATCCTGGCCCAGTGCTTCAGCCTTTATCCCACAGGAAGGCTGCTGCCCACGCTGTTTCTCTTAATAAACAGTCTATCTGTAGAGATCAAGTCCAAGGTTCTCTTTTGTTTTTCTTTTACACTTTTTTTTTAATTTGAGAGAGAATGGGCATGCCAGCGGCCTCAGCCATTGTGAATGAACTCCAGACACCTGTGCCACCTTGTGGGCAATGTGGCATTGCACCCTTGCATCACTTTTCATGTCTTGCTAAATATGGGACCTGGAGAATCAAATGGGCATTCTTAGGCTTCACAGGTGGGCATCTTACCTGCTAAGCCATCTCTCCAGCCCCTTTTCCCCTTTATTTACAATGATCATCATTGTTTTACAGGTGATGCTATGGGAGACATAATGATTGATGTGTTACAAGTGAGGCTTGGGGAAACATGATCTTCATTGTGTTACAGTTGAGGTATTAGGAACATGATCATCACTGTATTACAAATTAGGTACGGGGAGACATAGTCATCATTGCATTACAAGTGAAGCCTTGGGAGACATGATTATCTTAAGCTTTGGGCGGGCTTGTCCCGGGGGCAGTCAGTCAGTGAGTCAGTGAGGGAGGGAGTGAGTGAGTCTGGGAGTCAGTGAGTGAGTGAGTGAGTGGGGCAGTGAGGCAGTCAGGCAGTGAGTCGGTGGGCAGTGAGTCTGTGAGTCAGGCAGTGAGTGAGGGAGTCAGTGAGTGAGATCAGTGAGTGGAGTGAGGCAGTGAGTGAGTGAGGCAGTGAGTGAGTGAGTGAGTGAGTGAGTCAGTCAGAAGATTGTTGTCAGAAGATTGTTCAAGGTTCCTGAATAAACTGCTGCAAGAAGAGTGAGCGTTGCATCTTCCTTGCTGGTCGAGGCGGACGACAAATGGTGGCCAGTCACGGGAACTCAGAACTTGCAGGGCAGACAGCTGGTAAGTTCCAGATAAGTGGACAAAAAGGGTAAAGGCAAGTTCTCCGGTAGAGAGCGATAAGGTCCCATAGCAAAATGGGCAATACATCTTCCAGTATTAGGGTTAAAAGGCGCCACAATAAGGTTTCCTTAGAGGAAACGCACATGAGAAGATTTCTTAAGAATGATAGCCTGGCCAATTAATGTATATTTGTTCGTGTGTCTTATTAGTGTATAAAAGTTGGTTAACCTCATGTGGTGTATTTGTGTTGTAGTGTGTCTAGTCATATTACATAGGGCAAACGAGAATGATTCAGAAGCAGTTAAAAAAATTTAGAGGAAGTGAGAGAAGAGCATTGAGTAAAACATCTAAAAGAAAAAGTAAGGTTCCTGAATAAATGTTGAAAGAAGAAAAGAGGACATCAGAACTTTCTGCAGTCAGGAAGTGCAAAGTTCCTTTTGTACAGGTGGGAATGGCGACAAAAGCGGGATTTTGTTGTAGAGGTTTGGGGAGCAGGAAAAGAATTTTTGCAAAACATCTAAAAGAAAAAGTAAGGTTCATTGAATAAACTGTTGAAAGAAGAGTTGGGAAGAGGACTCAGAACTTTCTGCAGTCAGGGCAAGTAAGGTTCCTGAATAAACGTTGAAAGAAAGTAAGTTCCTGACATAGTCGACAGTTGAGGAGGGACTCCAAGAGGGACTCAGAACTTTCTGCAGTCAGGGCAACATTAAGTAAGAGCTCTTCCAGGGAGCAGGAAAGTTCATCATTGTGTTACCTGGCTTTGGGGAACAATGCTTTCAGTAGAAAAAAGAGGGAGGGGAGACATGATCATCATTTGCAAAACATCTAAAAGAAAAAGTAAGGTTCTGAATAAACTGTTGAAAGAAGAGTCCGAAGAGGGACTCAGAACTTTCTGCAGTCAGGGACCTCAGAGTTCCTGAATAAACTGTTGAAAGAAGAGTCCGAGGGACTCAGAACTTTCTGCAGTCAGGGCAGTAGAGTTCCTGAATAAACTGTTGAAAGAAGAGTCGAAGAGGGACTCAGAACTTTCTGCAGTCAGGGCAGTGCACTGGTAAGTTCCCTCGACAAGGCCTGGGGATTTTTGCTCTTCTCGTGTAGAAAAAGAGGAGCAGGAAAGTTCCCAGGTAAGGTGGGAATAGGAAGACAAAATTGGGAATTTTGCTCCTCTCAGTAGAAAAGAGGAGCAGGAAGTGTGGGAACCAAAAGTAAAAGTTTTAAAGAATTTTTGAAAAATTAGCCATGGGCGCTTCTCAGGCCGCACCCAATTTTTGGCTCTGAATGAGCTGCTTCGTTCAAAAAACTTAAAGATAAAGGGGAGTACCCTGGAGAGGTTCCTGGAGGAATGTGATGCCATAGCCCCTTGGTTTGCGCGCTCTGGAAGTCTTACAATCCCTTCATGGGAAAAATTGGGCGATTTTGCAGCAGACCAAGGCACGCTTTAAGGGCGGGGTAAAATCGATCTGGAGGTTAGTGAGGAACTGCCTGGGAGGAAGAAAGGTCTGAATAGGCAAACAATGAAAAAGAGGCAAAACAAAGAACAACTTATATCCAACACTTGAGCTAGAAGATTCGAGTCACGGATTCTAAAGAAGAGCTGCAGGCTCTCATAAAACAAATGAAAAGATCAAAATTATGCTAAGTGCAGACTGTATTGAACTTCGAGGCTTGTCTTATGAGCTTTCAAAGGGGAAGGAAAGACTGCAGAGGACTTTGTTGGAACTGGGCTACTGGCATAGGGATGGCTACGTTCTGCTATCCAGGCCCAGAAAGTTTGATCAAGGTTAAATTTGTAATGGACTGATGTGCTTGGCTAAAGATATCAGACTGAGATTTTAAGATTTTAAGTTGAAAAACCTCAAGCAAGTTAAAAGCAGAGGCACTGAGACGGTTTTAGGTTACTGAAGCTGCTATTGTCAATGCATTAGCAATCTTAAGGAAGGTGGAAGGAAGGTGGCCTGACTTGATTTACATTAAAACAATGGAGAGGATGCCTGAGGAAAGACTGTAAAAATGCAAATTGATGACTGCTGATGGTGGTTGAGTTTTTGCATTGTTTTAGTTCTCCTTGCTAATGTTGTTAAAAGACCTTGGATTATACTAGGGCTGCAAATTTATCCAGATTTTTGTCTAGTTTTCTATTACAGAATTGGTCGCTTGAATTTGAAGATACCTTAAGAGAACTGAGACTGGCAGTAGTTAATGTGAATTCTACCTGCATGGACCTCTCCTTTGCCTCTGGATTGTCATCTTGGCTGATCTCCGCTATGAATCATCTGAAGGAATGGGCGGGTTTGGGTGCTCTTTAGCAGGCCTTCTGTTACTGGTCTCCTTGGTTTGCTTGTGGTGTCTATGTAAGATTAGAGTAACACAGTGTTTGTGAATGCAGTCATGATCGCCCAGGCCTTCTCGGCTATTGAGGCAGGTCAATCTCCCCAGGCATGGTTAGCCACCATAAAAATGTAAACACCAGGCACAGGCTGCGAGGCAAAAGCACTGCAGGAGAGTTAGCTGTGAAAGACTCTCTGAAGGGCAAGTCTGATTGCATGTGGGTTGGCATCCATGGTCCCACCTCCAGGGAAACGATGCAAGACATAGTTCTATGCCTATTTTAAGAGTTACTGGAGATCAGACCTCTTTGTTTTGCCTGTTGCTTTGCGTGTTTTAAACAAAAAAGGGGGAACTGTAGAGAGCTGAGAGGTGATCGTGCCTTAAAGATGGCGCTGGCTTCTGCCTTCCGCCTCCCGATGGCGAGTGCTCTCCTGGATAAACAAGTCCTTATTTGGCTTGGGCGTGATGAGGCTTGCCGAGAAGATATGGACCCATCTGCATTCACCACATGGCTTACCAGGGTTGGCTGTTCAAAGGCTTTAAGCTTTGGGCGGGCTTGTCATGGGGCAGTCAGTCAGTGAGTCAGTGAGGGAGAGTGAGTGAGTCTGGGAGTCAGTGAGTGAGTGAGTGAGTGGGGCAGTGAGGCAGTCAGGCAGTGAGTCGGTGGGCAGTGAGTCTGTGAGTCAGGCAGTGAGTGAGGGAGTCAGTGAGTGAGAGTGAGTGAGTGAGAGAGGTGAGTGAGTGAGGCAGTGAGGAGTGAGTGAGTGAGTCAGTCAGTCAGTCAGAAGATTGTTGTCAGAAGATTGTTCAAGGTTCCTGAATAAACTGCTGCAATTATGCGTCTTCCTTGCTGGTAATGACGCGCCAGTGAGATATGATCATTAAAGTGTAACCGATGAGGTCTGTAAAGACATGATTATCATTGTGCTGTAGATGAGCCTAAGGAGACATGATCATAACTTTGTTACAGATGAGGCCTTGGCATTCAAGATAATAATCTCTGTGTTATAGGTGAGGCCTGGGGTTACATAATCATGATAGTGTTACACATCAGGCCTGGGAGATGTGATCATCCTTGTTTTCCAGATGAGGACTTTGGAGACATGATCATTATTGTGTTACAGATGAGGCCTTTGCAGACTTGATCATTACTGTGCTTCTGATGAGGCCTGGGGAGACATGATCATCATTTGGTGTGGATGAGGCCTAGGAGGACCTGATCAGTATTGTATTACAGATGAGCCCTTGTGAGACATGATAATCAATGTATTATAGATGAGTCCTGGGTACACATGATCCTCATTGTGATGCAGAGGATCCCTGGGGAGACATGACCATCATTGTATTACCAGTGAGGTCTTGGGACACATGATCACCATTGTGTTACAGGGAATCCATGGGGAGACATTACCATCACTGTGCTACAGATGGGGCTTGGGGAGACATGATCATCACTGTCCTGCACATGAGGCCTAGGGAGACATGATTATCATTGTGCTACAGATGATACCTGGGTTGACATGATCATCATTGTGTTGTAGATGTGGCCTGGGCAGTCATGATCATATGTGTTTTACAGGTGAGACCTTGGAAAACATAATCATCAATGTGTTGCAGATGAGGCCTGGCAAAACTTGATGATTCTTGTGTTAAACATGAGGCCTGGCTAGATATGATTATCAATGTGTTATAGATGAGGCATGGGGAGACATTATCACCATTGTCTTATGCATGAGGCCTCAGGAGACATGATCATTGTTATGTTACGTATGAGGTCTGGGACATATCATCATTATGTTAGAGATAATGCCTGGGTAGATATGATCATCATGGTGTTACAGATGGAGCTTGGGGAGACATGATCAGCATTGTCTTGTCAATGAGGCATGGGGAGATATGATCATCATTTTTGTACATATGAGGCCTTGCCAGTCATGATAATCCTTGTGATACAGGTGAGGTTTGGGTAGATATAATCATCATAGTGTTATAGATTAGGCCTGGTCAGACATGATCATCATTGTTTTACTGGTGAGGCCTGGGGTGACATAGTCATCAATGTGTTACAGGTGAGGCCTGGGGAGATATAATCATCCTTGTTATACAGATGTAGCCTTGGTAGACATGATTGTCAATGTTTTACAGTTGATGCCTGGTGGGACATTATCATCATTGTGTTATTGATGAGGCCTGGGGAGACAGATTTATCATTGTGCTAAAGATGAGACCTCGGGAATCATGATCATCATTGTGTTACCAATGGGGCTTTGGGAGACACAATCATCATTGAGTTATAAATGAGGCCCGGGGAGACATGATCATCATTGTGGTACAGATGAGGCCTTGCTAGTCAGGATCATCCTTGTGTTACACGTGAGGCCTGGGAATACATAATCATTATAGTGTTATAGATGAGACCTCAGGAGACATGATCATCATTGTGGTACAGATAAGTCCTTTGGGGAAATGATCATAATTGTTGTACAATTGAGGCTGGGGGGAGACATAATCATCAATGTGTTACAGATGAAGCATGAGAAAATATGATCTTCATTGTGTTGCAGTTGAGGCCTTGGGAACATGATCATCACTATATTACAGATTAGGCATGGGGAGACATGATCATCACTGTGTTACAGATAAGATCTAGGGAATATGGTCATCAGTGTATTACGAGGCCTAGGAAGACATGATTGTCATTGCAGATGTGGACAGTGGAGACATGATCATTATTGTATTAAAGATCAGACCTGGGGAGTCATGATCATCATTGTGTTACAGATGAGACCTGGGAAGACATGATCTTCATTGTGCTACAGATGAGGCCTGGAGCAACTTGATCATCACTGTGTTACAGATGGTTCTTCAGAGAAATGATAATGATTATGCTATAGATGATATCTTGGGACACATAATCATCAATGTGTTACAGATGAGGCCTGGGGTACTTGATCATTCTTGTGTTATATATGAGGACTGGTTAGATATGATCATAAGTGTGTTATAGATGAGGCCTGGGGAGAAATTATCATCACTGTGTTATGGATGAGGCCTCAGGAGAGTTGAATATTATGC
>JAEOAD010001490.1:0-14788 GCA_036365145.1 Orientallactaga sibirica
TTATAAATTTCTGTGTTTTATGTATTCTCATTATGTAGCCTTTATTTCTTTTTTATAAATTAACTTAATTAATTAATTAATTTGCTTATTTATTTATTTATTTATGTATTCATTTATTTGAAAGAGAGAGAGAGGGAAGGAGAGAGAATGGGCATGCCAGGGGCTCCTCCCAGTGCAAAAGAACTCCAGGCACATGTACCACCTTGTGTATCTGGCTTACATGGGTTCTGGGGAGTTGAACCTGGTCCTTAGGCTTTGTAGGCAAGTGCCTTAACCACTAAGCCATCTCTCCAGCCCAGACTTTATTATTTCTAATTGAAAGTTAGATGTTGAAGGCTTACCCACTACAGGATTTTATAAGCATTCCTTTTAATTGTAAATATTTTAGGTTGTGTCTTCATTTCCCCCACATTTAGCTCTCTTCTGTTTGCTGTGTGCATTATGTGCTTAAGTTGCTTAATTCCTTCTAATTCCTTAAGTGTGTGTCCCAGCAACAGTCATTGAACAAGCTGTTCTTTCTATGCCAACTGCATCACCTTCCTTACAAAGCAATAATAATAACTACTCGAGTGAAGATGTCTTAGCAACTCTTCTTTCTATTCATCTTTCTTTTTATTTCTTTTTCTTTTCTTTTTTTTTTTTTGCTTTTATACCTCTATGCCAGAAGAAATTCTTTATTGTTGCAAAACATTGTTTGAGACGTTAGGTAACTTGCCAATATTAAAACTAACAAGAGAGCTAGAGAGATTGCTCAGTGGTTAAAGCACTTCTCTGTCAAGACTAAGGACCACTTTTGATTGCCAATACCCACATAAAGCTAACTCCACAAGGTGGCACATGTGTCTGGAGTTCATTTGCCATCTTTCTACCATGTCCTGCACCATTATTACATGCATTATTATCCCAGAATTAATGCCTTAGAAACACAAGTAAAATTAACTAATTGACATTTTAGTGGGCATTTTCACAGTGCAATGATTACTATAGAATATTATCTGAACAAAGGTCTATAATTCCTATCCTAAAAGCTCATCACGCTTTATGTTAACTTCATGCCTATGTGTGCTTTGTTGTTGCTGTTGTGACTTTTTTCTTCTGGTTTCTGCTGGGTTTTTTGTTTGTTTGTTTGTTTTGTTTTTAGTATTTTAGGAAATTCGGTTTCCTAGTTTTAGATTCTTCTGTTGCCAATCATTTTACTGAGCTTGGAGAATTATTCGCTATGTGAATTAATCATCTCAGCCTCCCAGTGCATACCAGGGGACAGTTTTTGCCCAAAGTTAAAGTGAGATGCTGTTCTCTACAGGAACCAGAATGTTTGTATGATGAGGAAGAGGCTGCTGGTAATGTAGTTCTGTCATGACAGTTCAGTTGACAGATACATAATGAAATTCATTCTCGATTTGTCCCACAGAGTGCTGTTTTGTAAAATCATGGCCAAAACCCCAAACTGTAACATTCATTGCTTATGTAATCTTACTTAAATCACTTATCACTGTTATCTGTGAACTCCACAAACAACACAGAAAAGTTGAAAAGCTAAAGTGGGCTAGAATATATAGAGGAAATGGTAGAAGCATTAAGATTTATTTTTAAAATAGGTATCAAGATAAGCCATCAAAGATGATAGAAAAAAAGTCAGTTTTGTAGTGAGCAATGTCGATTGCCAGTTAGTACCCGTAATCTCCTTCCTGCTAACACCACCTTGAGCATTCAGCCCACCAGCGGAGATCACATTGCTCCTGGTGGCCCACACCCATCCTCTGCTCCTTGGCAAGCTGTCGCTTTTGCCAGTGGCTTGTTTACAAATGGGGTTTTGATCCACTGCTTGCCTATGAGATAAGAAGAAATATTATTGATACCTTAAAGAGATGCAAGAGAAGAGCTAATTTTCTTTGGACATGAACAAGAAAGGGAATTGCAGGTTGCTTGCTGGTAGACGTCTTTTATGCAAGCAAGGAGCTGGCCTTAACATGTTTAGATAGATGACAGAAAACATAAGATCTTGATGTTATCATTAAATCATTGAAACACAGAAATTTGAAGCCTACATTTGAATTTCTTATTATATGAAATAGTAAAATTGTCTTATTAACTGGAGCACTTATAATAAATTTCTTGTTACTTTGAACTAAGAGTAACTTAACTGATAAAAGTATTTTAAGGAAAACTAAAGATTATAATAGATGTACACAAATTTCACAGAAGTAAAGAGAGAAAAATTATGTAGGGGGAGAACACCTTCAGTGCTAGAAATGGCTCAGTAGTTGAAAGCACTTCCTGGGCCAGAAGAGGTCTGAAAAATACCTTGAATTCCATCCTCAGGACCCTCACAAATTGCTGGGCTGGCCATGCAGGTCTGTCACTCCAGTTCTGTTGGGTTAACAGACCAGAGAATCACCAACTGTGGCTTGTGAAAAAAAGTGCAAGTTTTGAGATCAGTAAGAGAATCTGGCTCAACTTAGACTGACCAGAGAGTGCTTAAAGGATACACCTAATGTTCCTCTATGGAATGGTATGCCTAAAATTCCTCTATGGAAGGGTACGCCTAATGTTCCTCTATTGAAGGGCACGCCTAATGTTCCTCTATGGAAGGGTACGCCTAATGTTCTGCTATGGAAGGGTACACCTAATGTTCCTCTATGGAAGGGTACACCTAATGTTCCACTATGGAAGGGTACGCCTAATGTTCTGCTATGGAAGGGTACACCTAAGGTTCCTCTATGGAAGGGTACACCTAATGTTCCTCTATGGAAGGGCACACCTAATGTTCCTCTATGGAAGGATACCACTAATGTTCCTCTATGGAAGGTCACACCTAATGTTCCTCTATGGAAGAATACGCCTAATGTACCTCTATGGAAGGGTACACCTAATGTTCCTCTATGGAAGGGTACGCCTAATGTTCCTCTATGGAAGGGCACGCCTAATGTTCCTCTATGGAAGGGCACGCCTAATGTTCCTCTATGGAAGGGTACGCCTAATGTTCCTCTATGGAAGGGTACGCCTAATGTTCCTCTTTGGAAGGGTACGCCTAATGTTCCTCTATGGAAGGGCACACCTAATGTTCCTCTTTGGAAGGGTACACCTAATGTTCCTCTAAGGCAGGGCACACCTAATGTTCCTCTATGGAAGGGTACACCTAATTTTCCTCTATGGAAGGATACACCTAATGTTCCTCTATGGCAGGGCACACCTAATGTTCCTCTATGGAAGGGTACGCCTAATTTTCCTCTATGGAAGGATACACCTAATGTTCCTCTATGGAAGGGTACACCTAATGTTCCTCTATGGAAGGGTACACCTAATGTTCTGCTATGGAAGGGTATATCTAATGTTCCTCTATGGAAGGGTACACCTAATGTTCCTCTATGGAAGGGTACACCTAATTTTCCTCTATGGAAGGATACACCTAATGTTCCTCTATGGAAGGGTACACCTAATGTTCCTCTATGGAAGGGTACACCTAATGTTCTGCTATGGAAGGGTATATCTAATGTTCCTCTATGGAAGGGTACACCTAATGTTCCTCTATGGAAGGGTACACCTAATGTTCCTCTATGGAAGGGTACACCTAATGTTCCTCTATGGAAGGGTACGCCTAATGTTCCTCTATGGAATGGTACGCCTAATGTTCCTCTATGGAAGGATACGCCTAATGTTCCTCTATTGAAGGGCACGCCTAATGTTCCTCTATGGAAGGGTACGCCTAATGTTCCTCTATGGAAGGGTACGCCTAATGTTCCTCTATGGAATGGTACGCCTAATGTTCCTCTATGGAAGGATACGCCTAATGTTCCTCTATGGAAGGATATGCCTAATGTTCCTCTATGGAAGGGTACACCTAATGTTCCTCTATGGAATGGTATGCCTAATGTTCCTCTATGGAAGGGTACACCTAATGTTCCTCTTTGTAAAGGTACACCTAATGTTCCTCTACGGAAGGGTACGCCTAATGTTCCTCTATGGAAGGGCACACCTAATGTTCCTCTATGGAAGGGCACACCTAATGTTCCTCTATGGAAGGATATGCATAATGTTCCTCTATGGAAAGGTATGCATAATGTTCCTCTATGGAAGGGTACACCTAATGTTCCTCTATGGAAGGGCACACCTAATGTTCCTCTATGGAAGGATATGCATAATGTTCCTCTATGGAATGGTATGCCTAATGTTCCTCTATGGAAGGGCACACCTAATGTTCCTCTATGTAAAGGTACACCTAAAGTTCCTCTATGGAATGGTATGCCTAATGTTCCTCTATGGAAGGATACACCTAATGTTCCTCTATGGAAGGGTACGCCTAATATTCCTCTATGGAAGTACATGCCTAATGTTCCTCTATGGAAGGATACACCTAATGCTCCTTTATGCAAGGGCACACCTAATGTTCCTCTATGGAAGTACATGCCTAATGTTCCTCTATGGAAGGGTACACCTAATGTTCCTTTATGGAAGGGTACGCCTAATGTTCCTCTATGGAAGGGTACGCCTAATGTTCCTCTATGTAAGGGTATGCCTAATGTTCCTCTATGGAATGGTATGCCTAATGTTCCTCTATAGAAGGGTACGCCTAATGTTCCTCTAAGGAAGGGTCCGCCTAATGTTCCTCTATGGAAGGGTATGCATAATGTTCCTCTATGTAAGGGTACACCTAATGTTCCTCTTTGGAAGGGCACACCTAATGTTCCTCTATGGAAGGGTACACCTAATGTTCCTCTATGGAAGGGCACACCTAATGTTCCTCTATGGAAGGGTAGACCTAATGTTCCTCTATGGAAGGGCACGCCTAATGTTCCTCTATGGAAGGGCACGCCTAATGTTCCTCTATGGAAGGGCACACCTAATGTTCCTCTATGGAAGGACACACCTAATGTTCCTCTATGGAAGGGCACGCCTAATATTCCTCTGTGGAAGGGCATGCATAATGTTCCTCTATGGAATGGTATGCCTAATGTTCCTCTATGGAATGGTATGCCCAATGTTCCTCTATGGTATGCCTAATGTTCCTCTATTTAAAAGGGTACACCTAATGTTCCTCTATGGAAGGGTACACCTAATGTTCCTCTATGGAATGGCCTAATGTTCCTCTATGGAAGAACACCTAATGTTCCTCTATGGAAGGGCACACCTAATGTACCTCTATTGAAGGGCACACCTAATGTTCCTCTATGGAAGGGTATGCCTAATGTTCCTCTATGGAAGGGTAGACCTAATGTTCCTCTATGGAAGGGCACGCCTAATGTTCCTCTATGGAAGGGTAGACCTAATGTTTCTCTATGGAAGGGCACACCTAATGTTCCTCTATGGAAGGACACACCCTAATGTTCCTCATGGGCACGCCCTAATGTTTCCTAATGTTCCTCTATGGAAGGGTACACCTAATGTTCCTCTATGGAATGTTCCTCTATGGTATGCCTAATGTTCCTCTATGGAAGGGTACACCTATTGTTCCTCTATGCAAGGGCACACCTAATGTTCCTCTATGGAAGGGCACACCTAATGTTCCGCTATGGAAGGGTACACCTAATGCTCCTTTATGGAAGGGTACACCTAATGTTCCTCTATGGAAGGGTATGCCTAATGTTCCTCTATGGAAGGGTATGCATAATGTTCCTCTATGTAAGGGTACACCTAATGTTCCTCTATGGAAGGGCACACCTGATGTTCTTCTATGGAAGGGTACGCCTAATGTTCCTCTATGGAATGTTCCTCTTGGAAGGTACACCTAATGTTCCTCTATGGAAGGGCACACCTAACACCTAATGTTCCTCTATGGAATGCACCTAATGTTCCTCTATGGAAGGGTACACCTAATGTTCCTCTATGGAAGGTACGCCTAATGTTCCTCTATGGAAGGATACACCTAATGTTTCTCTATGTTCCTCTATGGAAGGTACGCCTAATGTTCCTCTATGGAAGGATACGCCTAATGTTCCTCTATGGAAGGGCACACCTAATGTTCCTCTATGGAAGGGCACGCCTAATGTTCCTCTATGGAAGGGTAGACCTAATGTTCCTCTATGGAAGGGTACACCTAATGTTCCTCTATGGAAGGATACGCCTAATGTTCCTCTATGGAAGGGTAGCTAATGTTCCTCTATGGAAGGGCACACCTAATGTTCCTCTATGGAAGGGCACACCTAATGTTTCCACCTAATGTTCCTCTATGGAATACACCTAATGTTCCTCTATGGAAGGGTACGCCTAATGTTCCTCTATGGAAGGGTACACCTAATGTTCCTCTATGGAAGGGCACACCTAATGTTCCTCTATGGAAGGATACGCCTAATGTTCCTCTATGGAAGGGTACGCCTAATGTTCCTCTATGGAAGGGCACACCTAATGTTCCTCTATGGAAGGGCACACCTAATGTTCCTCTTATGGAAGGGCACGCCTAATGTTCCTCTATGGAAGGGTACACCTAATGTTCCTCTAAAGCACGCCTAATGTTCTTCTATGGAAGGATACACCTAATGTTCCTCTATGGAAGGGTACACCTAATGTTCCTCTATGGAAGGGTACACCTAATGTTCCTCTATGGAAGGATACACCTAATGTTCCTCTATGGAAGGATACACCTAATGCTCCTCTATGGAAGGGCACCTAATGTTCCTCTATGGAAGGGCACACCTAATGTTCCTCTATGGAAGGATACGCCTAATGTTCCTCTATGGAAGGGTACACCGTTTCCTCTAATGTTCCTCTATGAAACACCTAAGTACACCTAATGTTCCTCTATGGAAGGGATCGATACCTAATGTTCCTCTATGGAAGGGCATGCCTAATGTTCCTCTATGGAAGGACACGCCTAATGTTCCTCTATGGAAGGGTACACCTAATGTTCCTCTATGGAAGGATACGCCTAATGTTCTATGGAAGGGCACGCCTAATGTTCCTCTATGGAAGGAATGCCTAATGTTCCTCTATGGTATGCCTAATGTTCCTCTATGGAAAGGACACACCTAATGTTCCTCTATGGAAGGGCACACCTAATGTTCCTCTATGGAAGGGTACACCTAATGTTCCTCTATGGAAGGGTACACCTAATGTTCCTCTATGGAAGGGCACACCTAATGTTCTCTATGGAAGGGCACGCCTAATGTTCCTAAAGGGAACCTTGTAGCACACCTAATGTTCTTCTATGGAAGGGTACACCTAATGTTCCTCTATGGAAGGGTACACCTAATGTTCCTCTATGGCAGGGCACACCTGATGTTCCTCTATGGAAGGGTACACCTAATGTTCCTCTATGGAAGGATACGCCTAATGCTCCTCTATGGAAGGGTACACCTAATGTTCCTCTATGGAAGGGCACACCTAATGTTCCTCTATGGAAGGGCACACCTAATGTTCCTCTATGGAAGGATACGCCTAATGTTCCTCTATGGAAGGGCACGCCTAATATTCCTCTGTGGAAGGGCATGCATAATGTTCCTCTATGGAATGGTATGCCTAATGTTCCTCTATGGAATGGTATGCCTAATGTTCCTCTATGGAAGGGTACGCCTAATGTTCCTCTAAGTAAGGGTACACCTAATGTTCCTCTATGGAAGGGTATGCCTAATGTTCCTCTATGGAAGGGCACGCCTAATGTTCCTCTATGTAAGGGTACACCTAATGTTCCTCTATGGAAGGACACACCTAATGTGCCTCTATGGAACGGTATTCATAATGTTCCTCTATGTAAGGGTACACTTAATGTTCCTCTATGGAATGGTATGCCTAATGTTCCTCTATGGAAGGGTACACCTATTGTTCCTCTATGCAAGGGCACACCTAATGTTCCTCTATGGAAGGGCACACCTAATGTTCCTACACCTAATGTTCCTCTATGGAAGGGCACACCTAATGTTCCTCTATGGAACTAATGTTCCTCTATGTATACGCCTAATGTTCCTCTATGGAAGGGTATGCATAATGTTCCTCTATGTAAGGGTACACCTAATGTTCCTCTATGGAAGGGCACACCTGATGTTCTTCTATGGAAGGGTACGCCTAATGTTCCTCTATGGAAGGATACGCCTAATGTTCCTCTATGGAAGGGCACACCTAATGTTCCTCTATGGAAGGGCACGCCTAATGTTCCTCTATGGAAGGGTAGACCTAATGTTCCTCTATGGAAGGGTACACCTAATGTTCCTCTATGTAAGGGTACGCCTAATGTTCCTCTATGGAAGGGCACACCTAATGTTCCTCTATGGAAGGGTACACCTAATGTTCCTCTATGGAAGGATACGCCTAATGTTCCTCTATGGAAGGGCACACCTAATGTTCCTCTATGGAAGGGTACGCCTAATGTTCCTCTATGGAAGGGTACACCTAATGTTCCTCTATGGAAGGGCACACCTAATGTTCCTCTATGGAAGGATACGCCTAATGTTCCTCTATGGAAGGGTACGCCTAATGTTCCTCTATGAAAGGATACGCCTAATGTTCCTCTATGGAAGGGCACACCTAATGTTCCTCTATGGAAGGGTAGACCTAATGTTCCTCTATGGAAGGGCACACCTAATGTTCCTCTATGGAAGGGCACACCTAATGCTATGAAGGGCACACCTAATGTTCCTCTATGGAAGGGTACACCTAATGTTCCTCTATGGAAGGGCACACCTAATGTTCCTCTATGGAAGGATACGCCTAATGTTCCTCTATGGAAGGGTACGCCTAATGTTCCTCTATGAAAGGATACGCCTAATGTTCCTCTATGGAAGGGCACACCTAATGTTCCTCTATGGAAGGGTACACCTAATGTTCCTCTATGGAAGGGCACACCTAATGTTCCTCTATGGAAGGATACGCCTAATGTTCCTCTATGGAAGGGTACGCCTAATGTTCCTCTATGGAAGGGCACACCTAATGTTCCTCTATGGAAGGCACACCTAATGTTAGACCTAATGTTCCTCTATGGAAGGGCACACCTAATGTTCCTCTATGGAAGGGTACGCCTAATGTTCCTCTATGTAAGGGTACGCCTAATGTTCCTCTATGGAAGGATACGCCTAATGTTCCTCTATGGAAGGGTAGACCTAATGTTCCTCTATGGAAGGGTACACCTAATGTTCCTCTATGTAAGGGTACGCCTAATGTTCCTCTATGGAAGGATATGCCTAATGTTCCTCTATGGAAGGGTACGCCTAATGTTCCTCTATGGAAGGGCACACCTAATGTTCCTCTATGGAAGGGCACACCTAATGTTCCTCTATGGAAGGGCACACCTAATGTTCCTCTATGGAAGGCACACCTAATGTTCCTCTATTGAAGGCACACCTAATGTTCCTCTATGGAAGGGTACACCTAATGTTCCTCTATGGAAGGGCACCTCTATGGAATGTTCCTCTATGGAAGGGTACGCCCTAATGTTCCTCTATGGAAGGGTACACCTAATGTTTCCTCTACACCTGATGTTCCTCTATGGAAGGGTACACCTAATGTTCCTCTATGGAAGGATACACCTAATGTTCCTCTATGGAAGGGTACACTCTAATGTTCCTCTATGGAAGGGTACACCTAATGTTCCTCTATGGAAGGGCCTAATGTTCCTCTATGGAAGGTACACCTAATGTTCCTCTATGGAAGGGCATCGCCTAATGTTCCTCTATGGAAGGGCACACCTATGTTCCTCTATGGTACACCTAATGTTCCTCTATGGAAGGGCACACCTAATGTTCCTCTATGGAAGGGTACACCTAATGTTCCTCTATGGAAGGGTACGCCTAATGTTCCTCTATGGAAGGGTACACCTAATGTTCCTCTATGGAAGGGTACACCTAATGTTCCTCTATGGAAGGGCACACCTAATGTTCCTCTATGGAAGGGCACACCTAATGTTCCTCTATGGAAGGGTATGCCTAATGTTCCTCTATGGAAGGGTAGACCTAATGTTCCTCTATGGAGGAGCACACCTAATGGGCACACCTAATGTTCCTCTATGGAAGGGTACACCTAATGTTCCTCTATGGAAGGGCACACCTAATGTTCCTCTATGGAAGGGCACACCTAATGTTCCTCTATGGAAGGGCACGCCTAATGTTCCTCTATGGAAGGGTACACCTAATGTTCCTCTATTAATGTTCCTCTATGGAAGGTAATGTTCCTCTAATGTTCCTCTACCTAATGTTCCTCCTCTAATGTTCCTCTATGGAAGGGTATACCTAATGTTTCCTCTAATGTTCCTCTAAGGGTACACCTAATGTTCCTCTATGACACACCTAATGGAACACCTAATGTTCCGCTGAAGGGTACACCTAATGTTCCTCTATGGAAGGATATGCCTAATGTTCCTCTATGGAAGGGTACACCTAATGTTCCTCTATGGAAGGGCACACCTAATGTTCCTCTATGGAAGGGCACACCTAATGTTCCTCTATGGAAGGGTACACCTAATGTTCCTCTATGGAAGGGTACACCTAATGTTCCTCTATGGAAGGGTACGCCTAATGTTCCTCTATGGAAGGGTACACCTAATGTTCTTCTATGGAAGGGCACACCTAATGTTCCTCTATGGAAGGGTACACCTAATGTTCCTCTATGGAAGGGTACACCTAATGTTCCTCTATGGAAGGATAATGTTCCTCTAATGTTCCTCTATGGAAGGGTACACCTAATGTTCCTCTATGGAAGGGTACACCTAATGTTCCTCTATGAAAGATACACCTAATGTTCCTCTATGGAAGGGTACACCTAATGTTCCTCTATGGAAGGGCACACCTAATGTTCCTCTATGGAAGGGTACACCTAATGTTCCTCTATGGAAGGACACGCCTAATGTTCCTCTATGGAAGGGTACACCTAATGTTCCTCTATGGAAGGGCACACCTAATGTTCCTCTATGGAAGGGCACACCTAATGTTCCTCTATGGAAGGATACGCCTAATGTTCCTCTATGGAAGTACGCCTAATGTTCCTCCCTAATGTTCCTCTATGGAAGGGTATGCCTAATGTTCCTCATGGAAGGGTATGCCTAATGTTCCTCTATGGAAGGGCACACCTAATGTTCCTCTAAATGTTCCTCTATGGAAGGGTACACCTAATGTTCCTCTATGGTTCCTCTATGGAAGGTAATGCCTAATGTTCCTCTATGGAAGGCACGCCTAATGTTCCTCTATGGAAGGGTACACCTAATGTTCCTCTATGGAAGGGTACACCTAATGTTCCTCTATGGGAAGGGTATTCACCTAATGTTCCTCTATGGAAGGAGTACACCTAATGTTCCTCTATGGAATGGTATGCCTAATGTTCCTCTATGGAAGGGTACACCTAATGTTCCTCTATGCCTAATGAAGGGTACACCTAATGTTCCTCTATGGAAGGGCACGCCTAATGTTCCTCTATGGAAGGGTACACCTAATGTTCCTCTATGGAAGGGTACACCTAATGTTCCTCTATGTAAGGGTACGCCTAATGTTCCTCTATGGAAGGATATGCCTAATGTTCCTCTATGGAAGGGTACGCCTAATGTTCCTCTATGGAAGGGCACACCTAATGTTCCTCTATGGAAAGGGCCTAATGTTCCTCTAATGTTACACCTAATGTTCCTCTCGCCCTAATGCTCTAATGTTCCTCTATGGAAGGGTACACCTAATGTTCCTCTATGGAAGGGCACGCCTAATGTTCCCTAATGTTCTTCTATGGAAGGGTACGCCTAATGTTCCTCTATGGAAGGGCACACCTAATGTTCCTCTATGGAAGGGCACACCTAATGTTCCTCTATGGAAGGGTACACCTAATGTTCCTCTATGGAAGGGTACACCTAATGTTCCTCTATGGAAGGGCACACCTAATGTTCCTCTATGGAAGGGGGTCGCCTGATGTTCCTCTATGGAAGGATACACCTAATGTTCCTCTATGGAAGGGCACACCTAATGTTCCTCTATGGAAGGGTACACCTAATGTTTCTCTATGGAAGGGTACGCCTAATGTTCCTCTATGGAAGGATACACCTAATGCTCCTCTATGGAAGGGTACACCTAATGTTCCTCTATGGAAGGGTATATCTAATGTTCTTCTATGCAAAGGTACACCTAATGTTCTTCTATGCAAGGGTACACCTAATGTTCCTCTCTGGAAGGGTACACCTAATGTTCCTCTATGGAAGGGTACGCCTAATGTTCCTCTATGGAAGGGTACACCTAATGTTCCTCTCTGGAAGGGTACACCTAATGTTCCTCTATGCAAGGGTACGCCTAATGTTCCTCTATGGAAGGGTACACCTAATGTTCCTCTATGGAAGTATATGCCTAATGTTCCTCTATGGAAGGGTACACCTAATGTTCTTCTATGCAAGGGTACACCTAATGTTCCTCTCTGGAAGGGTACACCTAATGATCCTTTATGGAAGGGCACACCTAATGTTCCTCTATGGAAGGGCATACCTAATGTTCCTCTATGGAAGGGCACACATAATGTTCCTCTATGGAAGGATACACTTAATGTTCCTCTATGGAAGGGTACACCTAATGTTCCTCTATGGAAGGGTACGCCTGATGCTCCTCTATGGAAGGATACACCTAATGTTCCTCTATGGAAGGGCACACCTAATGTTCCTCTATGGAAGGGTACACCTAATGTTTCTCTATGGAAGGGTACGCCTAATGCTCCTCTATGGAAGGGCACACCTAATGTTCCTCTATGGAAGGGTACACCTAATGCTCCTCTATGGAAGGGTAGACCTAATGCTCCTCTATGGAAGGGTACACCTAATGTTCCTCTATGGAAGGGTACGCATAATGTTCCTCTATGGAATGATACACCTAATGTTCCTCTATGGAAGGGTACACCTAATGCTCCTCTATGGAAGGGTAGACCTAATGTTCCTCTATGGAAGGGTAGACCTAATGTTCCTCTATGGAAGGGCACGCCTAATGTTCCTCTATGGAAGGGATATTCCTAATGTTCTGCTATGGAAGGGTACACCTAATGTTCTTCCACCACACCACACACACAAGGAAAAAGATCACCTTACACCTTCTTTTTTTTTTTTTTTTGAACCTTACACCTTCTTAAAAGGGAGTCATTAACATTTTTAATTAACAAATTAAAACATAGTGAAGTGGATGTATAGAATGTGTAGTATGTGTGAGATCAGTGTTCCCAACTCGTACCAATACAATCATTTCCCTGATGAAAACAGTTTTTTAAAAATTAACCTAAGGACATAGAGTAAGTAGAAAAGGGTTTATTTTAAAGTATCTACTAAAATTCAAGGAAGATGTAACAATGGCTAATAAGCATATTAAAGACGTTCACCATTAGTCATTAGTGAAGTGTAAATTCAAACTATAATTAGATAGCACTTTATACTTAAGCCGGCTGTACTCACAAAGATAAGACCATAACTGGTTTGTTTGAGGATGTGGAGAAAGGGAAGGCACTATGCATTGCTCTTTGGAGTGTAAAATTTGAAGTCACTTCAGAAAACAATGCTCATTAAGTTCACTTACAAGTGGAAAAACATTCTGGTGGCTCCCATATTGATGATTTCTTTTAAGTGTGGAAATGAAAAGGAACCCATTGAGGCAGGATAGAGGAGGAAGGCCTTAGGATAGGTGAGACGTATTGTTGGTTTTACTTCATCCCAGGAACTCACACCCTAACATCCTGCAGCAGACACATGCTGGGATATGACTGAGCTACACACAGAATCTACAAGGCCGTACATCAAGCACTGTGAGAGGGAGGGTCATCCCGAGATGAGAGGCGGAATCCGTGGTCCAGGAGATCATGGTCTCATTGTGAGGGGAAATGTCATCTTTTTCTTGCATTGACTGTCTGAAGGCAGGCTTCAACCACACTGGCCAGGTTGCCCACTCTGAAGTGACTCTGGAGGACCCTCCTGCAAGCATTCCTCGCAGACTCAAAGTCCATGTGGAGAGAGCCTATAATTACACAGAAGATGGGCATGCCTCGGTTGCTGCAAGGGTTGCCATAGTGTCAGTCAACCTGCCTCCCCTCTATGAAATCATTCTGTTCTTGCCCCTTCCATTCACAGTATACACAAACGTTAAACACTTTTTAAAAGGAAGATTCCTACCTTCGTTCCATTTTATTTCTCTCTTCAACCTTCCTTTCCCTTCTGGTTATCTCCCCATTCCCCAACTCCAATGTTCCTCGGCTTTTCATGGAAGTAGGTCCTGATGAGCAGATGTACTGGAGAACTCCACTAGAAGGAAGAAAAAGAAATAGCTGCTTTCTTTCTCCCTCACCTCCACGAGTCTCAGATCAAGTAAGGAAAAAAACATTTAAGCTAATCTGATAGTATGATATTTCATCAGGGATATTTTGACTGTCTCATTAATTGAAGAATGCGACTCACATTTAGTCAGCAAAGCAGAGATATCCTGGAGCTTTGAGGGGCAGAACCAAATAATGTAGAACCAACTCCCTTGTTTCTGTCTGACATGCTAATAGCCCGCTGGACTCTGGCCAGGTCGTTCAGCTTACCTGCAAGAATATTGTACTTCCTGTTTTGACTGTGACTAACTATAGCTTGATTTGGTCTGTTATACATATTTGCATTAAGATGATTTCATTCCTTCTGGATTCTATACCAGTAAATTTGATCTGTTTTTTTTTTTCTGTTCTTTTTACTTAACATGATTTTCATTTTACCTCCATCCATACTTCTGTCCTTCCACTTTCTATAATGTTGGCGTGTTAGATGATGTAATTCCTGCCTTCGAAACTGGTCCATGATGTATCTGACTGTGTTACGTTGTCTCCTAGTGCTTTGACCAGCGCAAGTGAATGTTTGATTATACAAATGAAACCACACAATATGCACAATAGTTAG
>JAEOAD010002684.1:0-28030 GCA_036365145.1 Orientallactaga sibirica
GCAAACGCTCATTAGGTCCTGCTAAGGAGACGACTCGATAATCTTTGAAAATTACAAAAAACCCTATGTGCTCTATCTTTGCAGGATACACACAGATGGCTAGGCAGGCCTTTGTCATGATAGAGAAAATTCGGTGCTGGTTTCAGAAACTTTCCAGCAGATCACCTGGGAAAGAAAATAACACAGACCCAATGCCAGAGTCACCTAGTGTCATCACATGAAAAGTCGATATCACAAAAGCCTCCCTTAAACTGAGATCCAGAGAATGCTCGCTGGCCTTTTCTATGTATGTTAGGACATTAGAAGGATTTAATTCTGAGATTGACACTTCTTAGAAGTTATTCTAACTTTTCCAGGAAACCAATTGTGAATTAGAACATGTTACAAGGGTTTTGGATGGAAGTTCAAGGCCAGACAGAGATGCCAGAGTCAATTCTGTGTTAGCCCGGGCTACAGCCACTGCCACCCTGTACCCCCGCCAAAAATTATGTATGTATGTATTTATGTGTGTGTGTGTTTGCGTGTGTGTGTATGTTTTTGTGTTGATGGATACACATTTACATATGGACTTAAACCTAATCCTATTGAGATATACATAAAAATTTATATACTTTCACATATGATTATATATGTTAGTATATGTATGTATTATGTATTATAAATAACGTATAAAAATCTATAATACATGTAATTATATTTTATACATGTCATATATTAAATATATAACATATATGTATATATCTAATAGATGTATAAATTTCCATGTATAGTCATATATGAACTCATATATTTACATATAATTTATATATGATTTAAATATATATTCATATGTGTATATATTCTGGGTGTGCGGGCTGTAAAAGAACACTGTTCCTCGTGACCTCCAGAGTTCTCACTCTCCTTCCAGGATCCTGCACCGACACCCGAGCTCACTTCAGAAAACCTGAGTCCCTCTCCTCATCAACGACAATGACAGGCGAGACAGTGGTCCAAGTAATTGGACTCAGAGCCCCGGGAAGATTTTTCAATCTCTCTAACGTACTATTTCAAGCAGGGCCTTTGTCTCTAGCGGCCAGCTTCTAACCCCTCGAGGCCCTTTCCCTTCAGCCCTCCACTATCTCCTTAGTTAGGCTGGGCCATTCCTAGGAAAACACACCCTCTGTGACCTGTTTGTTCATTTTTCAGACATCCCCTTCCGGTGGGCTCGTAACCCAAGAGTGATGGCATGAAATGTAATATCCCTCCATTTCAAAAAGACCCTTCAGCTCACCGCCTGTCCCCTGGCTCAGCAGTCCAAACTCAGGCTGCCATTTGGAGCGGTTTTTGGAACGAGCAGATTCTAAACTCTCCGGAGGCGTTCACCCGAGGTTGAAAATCTGGAGCCGGACAGGCCAGGAGAAGGCCTGGGTGTTCAGGGACTCTCTGCGTGGGGAGAAAAACAGGGCTCCCGACAAGCACCTGAGTCATCTGCTCACATCTGTCTGGGACCTCCAGAACTGACAGAAGTCTGAAGATATTCAAGTAGGAGTTTTGAGCGCCCTTTCTGCCTGAGGCTCACACTTCTGGTAACTCAGCAGACATGGTGGAGTGTCCACGTCAAAGAAAAAAATGCTGGAATCTTAAACCCATATGCACCTACAGAAAATATATTTTTTTTTAACTTTTTTTATTTTATCTTATTTTTTTGGAGAAGACACTGAGAGACAGACAGACAGACACACACACACACACACACACACACACACAAGGGAGGAGGAGGGAAGACAGAGATAGGCAGGGGGAGCAATGTCTCAGCTGCTGAGAACTAAATCCAGATATGTGGCCCCCTTGTGGCAAAGTGCAATTGCCCCCTGGGTCACTTTGCATCAAGATTAAACGTGGGACCTGGAATTGGAACAGCTGGTTATTGGAACCAGTGTTCTGAGGGTTAACATGGCCTTAACCCTAAGCCATCTCTCCAGTCAGAAGTTCCTTTTGCCTCATAAGCCTTATGAGCTGAAGAGGGGGCAGAAGGAATCAGGAACCTCAGACCTGGCAAAGTGGACCTTGAGGCATGGATTCCCCAGAAGGAGGCGCTTTGAGAACCTTCCTGACAACACGGTGGATGCAGGTGTGATGATGGACCACAACAAAGAGCAGGTATGCAAAAATGGCCAATATGTCATTTCTTCATTCAGTCACACTTGCAAAACATTGCAAAGCCAAAATAACAAAAAGAAAAAGAAAGAAAGGAAGGAATAAAAGAAAAGGAAAGGAAGGAAGAAAGGAAGGAAGGACAGGAAAGGAAGGAACAGGACAACAAGCAACAGTGAAAGGAACAGAAGAAAAACTAAAAACTAAAAGAGAATCAAATGAATTACGATCGAAACAGACTGAAGCTTTGACTTTACATAGCCTAAATGCAGGGAATAGTTGCTAAGCTGGCGATTACATACAACCACGTTTGGCAAACGTCTATTAGGTCCTGCTAAAGGGAAGGACTCGATAATCTTTGAAAATGACAGAAAACCCTATGTGCTCTATCTCTGCAGGAGACACACAGATGGTTATGCAGGCCTTTGTCATGATAGAGAAAATTCAGAGTTGGTTTCAGAAACTTTCCAGAAGATCTCCTGAAAGAAAAATAACACAGACACAAGGCCAGTGTCACCTGGTGTCATCACGTGAAAAGTCGACATCATAGAAGCCTCCCTTCAACTGAGATCCAGAGAATGCTCGCTGGCACTTAGTATGTATGTTAGGACATTAGAAGGATTTAATTCTGAGATTGATACTTCTTAGAAGTTATTCTCACTTTTCCTGGAAACCAATGGGTGAATAAGTACATGTTAGAAGAGTTTGGCTGTGAGTTCAAGGCCAGGCTGAGATGCCACAGTGAATTCTGTGTCATCTAGGCTACAGCCAGTCCCTACGTGGCACCCTCTCCAAAATTGTATATATGTTTGTGTATGTATGTATTTATGGATATATAAATTTACATATGACATAAAACTAATCCTACTATATGATATATATAAATTCATATATTTACATATAATTATATATAGCTGTATATGTATATATTATGTAGTATAAATAAGGCCTATAATAATCTTTAATACATATAATTATATTTTATACATGTCATATATGTATATATATATCACATATATTTTATGTATTATATATATGTATAAATTTTCATGTATATTCATATATGAACTCAAATATATACATATATAAATTTATATATAAATTTAATGTATATATTCATATATAGTTTGATAATAATACATAAGAATACATATATAAGTTTATATATATAACATATATGTATATGTGTGTGTGTGTGTGTGTGTGTGTGTGTGTATACATGTGTCTATCATGCCTCTAAACACCTCCTCCAGCTTTTCCTGCATGACAATGTACTTAGGGTAGATGTTCCATTTATTTCTTTGGTTTTGGAGGTTGTCTTGGTTTCCAAGTAGGATTGGCTCAGAGCCCAGGAAGATTTTTAATTCTCTCTTACTATCTCAGGGTGGCCTCTAACTCACAGCCACGTTTCTCCTCACTCTCTGCCTCCCTCCTAGTGCTGCTGGGATAAAAGGCATTGAGTGCCAACATAGTTATATTTTTTATTATTATTATTATTACTTCAGTTTTAATTATTTTTATTATTTATAGGAGATATAGAAAGGTGTTAAACAGAGACAGCCTGTCCCTGGCTCAGAGAGAATGTGACTTCCAGGTCAGCCTTTGCTGAGCAGAGACCCTACCTCTCAAAACCAAAACATAAATAAATAAAATATAGAAGGGCCAGGAGAAGGCTTGGTGGTTAATGGCATTTCCTTGAAAGTCAAGCCAACCTGAGTCGATTCCCACGTCCCCTTAGACCTCCAGGATGCACATGGTGGAGCATGCATCTGGAGGTTCATTTGTATTGCCTGAGGCCCTGGTAACCCAGCAGCGTCCATTCGAGATCTCCCTCAGGCAGTCTTCTTCTGTCTCTCAGAAATCAATCAATGAATCGCCCAATCAATCATTCAAGTAGAATCAACAAGTGATTCAGAAACACATTTGGCCAAGGTCTATTGGGTCCGAAATCCTAAGCAATGGACTCGATATTCTTTGAAAATTAGAGAAAAACCCTATGAGCTCTATCTCTGCAGGAGAGACCCAGAATGTTATGCAGGCCTTTGTCATGATCAAGAAAACTCAGGTTGATTTCAGAAGCTCAGACTTGGAAGAAAGTGGGCGGGATGGTAGAAGCAACGCAACAGTGGCTCTCCTGATAAAATCACTGGCCTTCTGTGGCATAGAAACTGATTTGCCAATGCAGGAAAAATCTGACTGAGTGTTTGCTTTTCTTTGTTTTTCACACTTGCAAAAGAGGCAATGAGATCCGAGGACAAAAAGAACAAAATTCATGAAAAGAATACCTGAACCCTAAAAAAGAGAGAAGGAAGAAAGGAAGCCAGGTGAAAGAGCACCCCAGAGAAAGAAAGAAAACAGTTATTTTGAGGAAAGGAGCCACCAGACTACAGCTGGTTGAGGGTCAGCCTTGGACCCTACACTGGTGAGATGACACACAAAGGAAAAAGAAAAGCGTGCCAGCTAAGAGCGAGGGAGCAGAGTTGAGAAAACCCACATGTGAGGCTGCAGGAGACCTCTGAGGTGAGATTAGGATAGACAAAATCAGCACAAAGGTTTTCCAGGCAGATAAGGAAAGAGAATAGACACTCAGCACTCCAGAGGAGATGGTGCACAGAGAAAACTCGACTCCCAGAGTCCAGAGTCACAGAGACCCAGAGACACAGAATGCTCCCAGACCTCATCAGTGAAGTAACCATTAACACTCAACTGGGCCAGCTCATAGAGATTCATGCAAGTGTGGGCTGAAAGACTGTGAGAGCCACAAGGCGGGACAGAGACATGGCCTCGCCCGATAACTGACAGGCTACCCCAAATGCACGACCCACAATAGCCATGGAGATGTAACCGGCACCCCAGGGAGCAGGGTCCTTGGGAGAGGGGCGCGATGCGGTGAGCATGGAATATACGTGCTGTTTATGCACTCACTATAGTGGGTCTATAACTAAAGCAAACACACGCCAGCAAAAATCAAACAAAGCCAACAATGTTCAGGAGATTGTGCAGAAGAGTGTTTGCAGAATCCAGAGGGCGTGGGGCAACATTTACAGGCACTGAATCCCACCACTGGTGGACTGCTGCTGCCAAAGTTGGAACCAGAGCAACATGTTAGTAATGTCACCATCCACAGTATTACGCGTCCTCCATCGCCTATAACGGGTGTGATTATATGGGCATATATTAAATACTAACATATGGTGGTTCACTCTGAAATGAAAAGGGTGTAGAGTCATAAAAGAAGCAGCATAAGAAGCGAGAATGACAATGCGATGGCGTTCAGCCTAGGAATCATATTCCTACTGGCCTGGGTGAGCGGGCAGTAAAGAACACTGCTCCTCGGACCTCACGGAGTTCTGCCTCTCCTTCCAGGGTCCTGCACCGACAACCCAAGCGCACTTCAGAAAAGCTGAGTCCCCTCGTCATCAACAACAGTGACAGGCGAGTCAGTGGTCCAAGTAATTGGACTCAAAGCCCCAGGAAGATTTTTAAATCTCTCTCCCTTAGTATTTCAAGCAGGGCCTTGCTCTCTAGCGGCCGGCTTCTAACTCCTCGAGGCCCTTGCCTGAGAGCCCTCCACGATCTCCTTAGTTAGGCTGGGCCATTCCAGGAAAACACACCCTCTGGGACCTGTTTGTTCATTTTTCACACATCCACCTTCCGGTAGGCTCGTAACTAAGAGTGATGGCATGAAATGTAATATATCCCTCCATTTCCAAAAAGACCCTTCCGCTCACCGCCTGTCCCCTGGCTCAGCAGTCCAAACTCAGGCGGCCCTTTGGAGCGGTTTTTTGGAACGAGCAGATTCTCTAACCTCGGGAGACCGCGACGCGTTCACCCGAGGTTAGAGAATCTGGAGCCGGACAGGCCAGGAGAAGGCCTGGGTGTTCCAGCGAGTCTCTGCGTGGGAGAAAAACGGGGCTCCCGACAAGCACCTGAGTCATCTGCTCACATCTGTCTGGGACCTCCAGAACTGACAGAAGTCTGAAGATATTCAGTAGGAGTTTTGAGCGCCCTTTCTGCCTGAGGCTCACACTTCTGGTAACTCAGCAGACATGGTGGAGTGTCCCACGTCCCCAAATGAAAAAAATGCTGGAATCTTAAACCCATATGCACTTACAGAAAATATATATTTTTTAACTTTTTATTTTATCTTATTTTTTTGGAGAGAGACACTGAGACAGACAGGGAGACAGACACACACACACACACACACACACACACACACACAGGGAGAGGGAGGAAGGAGGAAGACAGAGATAGGCAGGGGAGCAATGTCTCAGCTGCTGAGAACTAAATCCATATGTGCGCGCCCCCTTGTGGCAAAGTGCAGCATTGCGCCCTGGGTCACTTTGCATCAGATTAAACGTGGGACCTGGAGATTGGAATAGCTGGAGATTGGAACCAGTGTTCTGAGGGTTAGGAGGTAAACGCCTTAACCCCTAAGCCATCTCTCCAGTCCAGAAGTTCCTTTTCCCTCATAAGCCTTATGAGCTGAAGAGTGGGCAGAAGGTATCGACAACCTCAGAGTTGCAAAGTGGACCTTGAGGCATGGAGTCCCCACAAGGAGGCGCTTGAGAACCTTCCTGACAAAACAGTGGATGCACGTGTGATGATGGACCACAACAAGGGCAAGGTATGCAAAAATGGCCAATATGCATTTCTTCATTCAGACACACTTGCCAAACATCGCAAAGCCTAAATAACCAAAAGAAAAAAGAAAGGAAGGAAGGAAGGAAGAAAAGAAAGGAAGGAAGACAGAAAGCAAAGACGCAAGCAAGCAAGCAACAGTGAAAGAACGAAATACTAAACTATAAAATGAATCAAATAAATTACGATTGAAACAGACTGAAGCTTTGACTTTACATAGCCTAAATGCCGGGAATAGTTGTAAGCTGAGCGATTACATACAACACGTTTGGCAAAAGTCTATTAGGTCCTGCTAAAGACAGGACTCGATAATCTTTGAAAATGACAGAAAAACCCTATGTGCTCTATCTCTGCAGGAGACACACAGATGGTTATGCAGGCCTTTGTCATGATAGAGAAAATTTGGAGTTGGTTTCAGAAACTTTCCAGAAGATCTCCTGGGAAAGAAAATTCCACAGACACAAGGCCAGTGTCACCTGGTGTCATCACGTGAAAAGACGACATCATAGAAGCCTCCCTTCAACTGACATCCAGAGAATGCTCGCTAGCACTAAGTATGTATGTTAGGATATGAGAAGCATTTAATTCTGAGATTGATACTTCTTAGAAGCTTTTCTCACTTTTCCTGGAAACCAATGGTGAGTAAGGACATGTTAGAAGAGTCTTGGCTGTGAGTTCAAGGCCAGGCTGAGAGACGCCACAGTGAATTGTGTGTCATCTAGGGCTACAGCCGGTCCCTACGTGGACCTCCGACCGAAAATTGTATATATGTTTGTGTATGTATGTATTTATGGATATAAATTTACATATGGCCTTAAACCTAATCCTATTATGATATATATATAAATTCATATATTTACATATAATTATATATAGCTGTATATGTATATATTATGTAGTATAAATAACGTATAATAATCTATCATACATGTAATTATATTTTATACATGTCATATAAGTATAAATATATCACATATATTTTTGTATATTTGATATATGTATGAATTTTCATGTATATTCATATATGAACTCACATATTTACATATATGTTTATATATAAATTTGATTATATATTCATATATATTCTGAGTAATGTATAATACATAAAATGAATTCATAGTATACATAACATATATATATATGTGTGTGTGTGTATTTGTGTGTGTGTGTATACATACGTATCTATCATCCTCTAAACACCTCCTCCTGCTTTTGGCTGCATGACAATGTACTTAGGGTAGATGGTACATTTATTTATTTGGTTTTTGGGGGTTGTCTTCATTTTCCTGGTAGGAGTGGCTCTAGCCCAGGCTGAGGTTGAATTCTCTCTGTCGTCTCAGCGTGGCCTCGAACTCACAGCCATGATGCTCCTCACTCTCTGCCTCCCACCTAGTGCTGCTGGGATGAAAGGCATCAGCGCCACCATAGATATATTTTATTATTATTATTATTATTACTTCATTTTATTATTTTTATTGTTCATAGGAGATATAGAAGGTGTTAGACAGAGAGAGAGAGAGAGAGAGAGAGAGAGAGAGTGTATGTGACTTCCAGGTCAGCCTGTGCTACATTGAGACCCTACCTCTCAAAACCAAAAAATAAATAAATAAAATATAGATGGGCTGGAGCGAAGGCTTAGTGGTTAAGGCATTTGCTTGCGAAGCCAAAAGAACCAGGTTCGATTCCCCACGTCCCACCTTAGCCGGATGCACATGGTGGAGCATGCATCTGGAGTTCATTTGTATTGCCTGAGGGCCCTGGGGCGTCCATTCTCTCTCCCTCTCCGTCTTCTTCTGTCTCTCAGAAATCAATCAATGAATCAATCAATCATTCAGTAGAATCAACAAGTGATTCCGAAACACATTTGGCCAAGGTCTATTAGGTCCTGCTAAGTAATGGACTCGATATTCTTTGAAAATTAGAGAAAAACCCTATGAGCTCATTCTCTGCAGGAGAGACCCAGAATGTTATGCAGGCCTTTGTCATGATCAAGAAAACTCAGAGTTGATTTCAGAAGCTTTCAAGTGAGAGCAAAGTGGGCCGGATGGTGAGCAACTGCAACAGTGGCTCTCCTAAAAATCCACTGCCTTCTGTGGCATAGAAACCGATTTGCCAATGCAGACTGTGGCTGACTGCGTGTTTTGCTTTTCTTTGTTTTTTTCCTTACACAGAGCAACGAGATGCGAGGACAAATTCAACAAAATTCATGAAAAGATACCTGAACCCTATAAAAGAGAGGAAGCTGGGCGTGGTGTCGCACACCTTTAATCCCAGCACTTGGGAGGCAGAGGTAGGAGGATTTCCACGAGTTTGAGGGCCCTGAGACTACAGAGTGGAATTCCAGGTCAGTCTGGGCTAGAGTGAGACCCTACCTCGAAAAACCAAAAAGAAAAAAGAGAGAGAGAGGAAGAGCGTGCCAGCTGAAAGAGCACCCCAGACAGTGTACAGAGATCTTGAGGAGAAAGAGCCCACACGGCTGGTTGAGGGGCAGACTTTGAAACGTACACTGGTGAGATGGGGAGGAAAAACAAAATGTACAGGGAGCAGAGTTCTAGGGGCTGCTAACCTCTGAATATTAGAATAGACTCCAATCAGCACAAAGGTGAAGGAGATAGGCACAGAGAACACTCGACTCCCAGGTCCAAGTCACAGAGATCCAGAGACACAGCAGCTCCCAGACCTCATCAGCTAAGTAGCCATAACACTCAACTGGGCCAGCAAATAGAGATTCATGCAAGTGTGGGCTGAAAGACTGTGAGAGCCCACAAGGCGGGACAGAGACATGGCCTCGCCCGATAATTGACAGCTACCCCAAATGCACGACCCACAATAGCCATGGAGATGTGTGGCATCCCAGGAGCAGGGTCCCTGGGGAGGCTGGGGAGGGTGAGTATGGAACCCCACGTGCTCTTTATGCACTCACGGAGTGGGTCTATAACTAGCAAGCAAACACGCACCAGCAAAAATCAAACAGAGCCACCAATGTTCAGGAGATTGTGCAGAAGAGAGTGTGCAGAATCCAGGGCGTGGGGCAACATGGACAGGCACTGAATCCCACCACTGGTGGACTATATATAAAAGTTAGGAACCAGAGCAACGTGGCGGAATGCTCACCTTCCCACAGTGGCGTCCTCCATCGCCTGGCCGGGGTGAAGATGGGCACAATGTGGTACTAACATATGGTGGACACTTACAAAGGGGTTCCTCTGAAATGAAAAGGGTAAAAAGAGTCATAAAAGAAGCAACTTAAGAAGCGAGAATGACAATAAGCTGGCCTTCAGCCTAGGAATCAGGTTCCTACTGGCCTGGGTGAGGGGGCAGTAAAAGAACACTGCTCCTCGGACCTCACAGGTTCTGCCTCTCCTTCCAGGGTCTTCACGACAACCAGCTCACTTCAGAAAAGCTGAGTCCCCTCGTCATCAACAACAGTGACAGGCGAGTCAGTGGTCCAAATGGTGGACTCAAAGCCCCAGGAAGATTTTTAAATCTCTCCCTTAGTATTTCAAGCAGGGCCTCGCTCTCTAGAGGTTGGCTTCTAAATCCTCGAGCCCTTGCCCGAGATCCCCACGATCTCCTTAGTTATGCTGGGATATTCGTAGGAAAACACACCCTCTGGGACCTGTTTGTTCATTTTTCACATCCCCCTTCCGGTAGGCTCGTAACTAAGAGTGATGGCATGAAATCTAAGATATAGCTCCGTTTCAAAAAACCCTTCCACGCACCACCTGTCCCCTGGCTCAGCAGTCCAAACTCAGGCGGCCATTTTGAGCATTTTTTGGGCGAGCAGATTCTCTAACCTCGGGTGACCGTGACACGTTCACCCGGGTTGAGAATCTGGAAGACAGACAGGAGAAGGCCTGGGTGTTCCAGGGACTCTGCATGGTAGAAAAATGGGGCTCGACAAGCACCTGAGTCATCTGCTCATCTGTCTGGGACCTCTAGAACTGTCAGAGGATTGGAGATATTCGGTAGGAGTTTTGAGCACCCTTTCTGCCTGAGGCTCATGCTTCTGGTAACTCAGCAGACATGGCGGACTGTCCCAAGTCCCCAAAGGAAAAAAAAGGGGCATCTTAAACCCATATGCATCTACAGAAAATCCTTTTTTTTTTTTAACTTTTTATTTTATCTTATTTCTTTTGGAGAGAGACACAGAGAGAGATAGGGAGACACACACACACACACACAGAGAGAGAGAGAGAGGGAGAAAGAGGGAGGAGGAAGACAGAGGCAGGCGCGAGGCAGAGTCTCAGCTGCTGAGAATGAAATCCAGGTGTGCCCGCCCCCTTGTGGCCAAGTGCAGCATTGCGCCCTTGCGTCAGTTTGCCTCTGGCTAAACGTGGGACCTGGAGATTGGAACAGCTGGAGGTGGAACCAGTGTTCTGAGGGGTTAGGAGGCAGGCGCCTGAACCCCTAAGCCATCTCTCCAGGCCAGAAGTTCCTTTTGCCTCATAAGCCTTATAAGCTGAAGAGTGGGCAGAAGGAATCGAGAACCTCAGACTTGGAAAGTGGACCTTGAGGCACGGAGTCCCCACAAGGAGGTGCTTGAGAACCTTCCTGAACAAACAGTGGATGCAGGTGTGATGATGGACCACAACAAGGGCAAGTTATGCAAAAATGGCCAATATGCATTTCTTCATTCAGACACACTTGCCAAACATCGCAAAGCCTAAATAACCAAAAGAAAATAGAAAGAAAGGAAGGAAGGAAGGCAGGAAGGAAGAAAGAAAGAAAAGAAAGGAAGGAAGGAACAAAGTCAGAAAGCAAAGATGCAAGCAAGCAAGCAACAGAGAAAGAAAGAAAAACTAAACTATACAATGAATCAAATACATTACGATTGAAACAGACTGAAGCTTTGACTTTACATAGCCTAAATGCCGGGAATAGTTGTAAGCTGAGCGATTACATACAACACGTTTGGCAAAAGTCTATTAGGTCCTGCTAAAGACAGGACTCGATAATCTTTGAAAATGACAGAAAAACCCTATGTGCTCTATCTCTGCAGGAGACACACAGATGGTTATGCAGGCCTTTGTCATGATAGAGAAAATTTGGAGTTGGTTTCAGAAACTTTCCAGAAGATCTCTGGGAAAGAAAATTCCCACAGACACAAGGCCAGTGTCACCTGGTGTCATCACGTGAAAAGACGACATCATAGAAGCCTCCCTTCAACTGAGATCCAGAGAATGCTCGCTGGCACTTAGTATGTATGTTAGGACATGAGAAGGATTTAATTCTGAGATTGATACTTCTTAGAAGTTATTCTCACTTTTCCTGAAACCAATGGTGAATAAGTACATGTTAGAAGAGTCTTGCTGTGAGTTCAAAGGCCAGGCTGAGAGATGCCACAGTGAATTCTGTGTCATCCGGGGCTACAGCGGGTCCCTACCCTGTACCCCCGAAAAATTGTATATATATTTATGTATGTATATTTATGGATATAAATTTACATATGGCCTTAAACCTAATCCTATTATGGTATATATATATAAATATTCATATATTTACATATAATTATATACAGCTGTATATGTATATATTATGTAGTATGAATAACGTATAATAATCTTTTATACATGTAATTATATTTTATACATGTAATATATGTAAATATATATCACATATATTCTTATATATTTGATATATGTATAAATTTTCATGTATATTCGTATATGAGCTCACATATTTACATAAGTTTATATATAAATTTAAATATATATTCATATATATTCTGATTAATGTATAATACATAAAATGAATACATAGTATACATATATATATATATATATATATATTGTGTGTGTGTGTGTGTGTGTATGTGTGTGTGTGTAAACATACGTATCTATCATCCTCTAAACACCTCCTCCTGCTGTTGGCTGCATGACAATGTACTTAGGGTAGATGTTACATTTATTTCTTTGGTTTTTGAGGGTTGTCTTGGTTTTCCTGGTAGGACTGGCTCTAGCCCAGGTTGAGGTGGAATTCGCTCTGTCATCTCAGGGTGGCCTTGAACTCACAGGCATGTCGCTCCTCACTCTCTGCCTCCCTCCTAGTGGTGCTGGGATGAAAGGCGTGAGCATCACCATAGATATATTTTATTATTATTATTATTATTACTATTATTATTATTACTTCATTTTATTATTTTTATTATTCATAGGAGAGATGGAAGGAGTCAGACAGAGACACACACAGAGAGAGAGAGAGAGAGAGAGAGAGAATGTGACTTCCAGGTCAGCCTGAGTTACAGTGAGACCCTACCTCTAAAAACCAAAACAGAAATAAATAAAATATAGAAGGGCTGGAGAGACGGCTTAGTGGTTAAGGCATTTGTTTGCAAATGCCAAAAGAATCGTTCGATTCCCCATCCCCACCTTAGCCAGGTGCACATGGTGGCGCATGCATCTGGAGTCCATTTGTATTGACTGAGGTCCTTGCAGTCCATTCTCTCTCCTGCTCCAACTTCTTCTGTCTCTCAGAAATCAATCAATCCAATCAATAGAATCAACAAGTGATTCAGAAACACATTTGGCCAAGGTCTATTGGGTCCCACTCAGCAAAGGACTCGATAGTCTTTGAAAATTAGGGAAAAACTCTATGAATTCTATCTCTGCAGGAGAGACCCAGAATGTTATGCAGGCGTTTGTCATGATCAAGAAAACTCTGAGTTGGTTTCAGAAGCTTTCCAGGGGAGAAAATGGGGCTGGATGGTACAGCAACCTTAACAGTGGCTCTCCTATAAAATCCACTGCATTCTTTCGCATAGAATCCGATTCACCAATGCAGACTCGGGTTGACTGTGTGTGTGTTTTTTTTTTTTCTTGCACAGAGGGAATGAGATCCGAGTACAAATTGGACAAAATTCATGAAAAGATAACTGAACCCATATCAAAAAGTGAACTCGAGCTTGCCAGCTGAAACAGCACCAAAGACACTGCACATAGATCTTGATGAGAAGAGCCACACACGGCTGGTTGGGGGCAGACTTTGAAACTTTACACTGTTGTGATGGCGAGGAAAAACAAAATGTACAAAAGAGCAGAGTTCTAGAGGCTATATCTGCAGGAGAGACACAGATCGCTATGCAGGCCTTTGTCATGATAGAGAAAATTAAGAGTTGGTTTCAGAAATTTTCCAGAAGATCACCTGGGAAAGAAAATTCCAAAGACACAAGGCCAGTGTCACCTGGAGTCATCAAGTGAAAAGTCGACAACATAGAAGCCTCCCTGCAACTGAGATCCAGAGAATGCTCACTGGCACTTACTATGTATGTTAGGACATTAGAAGGATTTAATTCTGAGATTGATACTTATTAGAATTTATTCTCATTTTTCCTGGATACCAATTGTGAATAAGTACATGTTAGAAGGCTCTTGGCTATGAGTTCAAGGCCAGCCTGAGATGCCACAGTGAATTCTGTCTCAGCCCGGGTTACAGCCAGTCCCTACCGTGCAGACCCCCCCAGATATATACATACATATATGTATATATATATATGTATTTATAGATATAAATTTGCATATGGCCTTAAAACTAATCCTATTATGATATATATAAAAATTTATATATTTATATATAATTATATATAGTTGTATATGTATATATTATGTTCTATAAATCACGTATAATAATCTATAATACATGTAATAATATTTTTACATGTAATATATGTAAATATGTATAACATATATTTATATATACAATATATGCATTAATTTACATGTATATTCATACAGTAACTCAAATATTTACATATATGTTTATATATAAATTTAAATATATATATTTATATGTGTATGTATTCTGAATAATGTATAATACATAAAATAAATTCATAGTCTACATAATATATATATATGTGTATATATATATATCTTACTCTAAACACCTCCTCCTGCTTTTGGCTGCATGACACTGTACTTAGGGTTGACATTACATTTATTTCTTTGGTTTTTGGGGTTTTCTTGGTTTTCCTGGTAGGGACTGTCTCCAGCCCAGGCTGCGCTGGAATTCACTCTGTCGTTTCAGGGTGGCCTCGAACTCACAGCCACGACCCTCCTCACTCTCTGCCTCCATCCTAGTGCTGCTGGGATGAAAGGCGTGAGCACCACCGTAGACATATTTTATTTTTCATTATTATTATTATTATCATTCATTTTATTATTTTTATTGTTTATAGGAGAGATAGAAGGAGTCAGACAGAGAGAGAGATAATGTGACTTCCAGGTAAGCCTGAGCTACAGTGAGATCCTACCTTCTAGGCTAAGGGCCCATTGCAGAAGAGAGTTGGAAAGAATATCAGAGCCAATGAAGAGTAGGACTCCTTACAACTTGCTCCTCCAAACACAAAATGGCCTGGATATCCATGACTTTGCAGTTCCTGGTCCTCTCTACACAAGGCCATTATAATAGGAGGAAAAGATCATGACATCAAACTGAAAAGAGACTGATTGGGAGGAAGAGAAATAACAGAGAGTGAAGTTTCAAAGGGAAAGGGGGAAGAGAGGAAGTACCATGGGATACTGTCTCAAATAAAAGGAGTTGTCAATAAAAATAAATTTAAAATAATTTTAAAATAAAATCAAACTAAATCTACTTATAAAAACCAAATCTTGAACTGGGCATGGTGGCACAAACCTTTAATCCCTGCACACTACAGGCAGAGGTATGAAGACTGCAGCAAGTTTGAGGCCACCCTGAGAATACATAATGAATTCCAGGTCAGGCTGGGCTAGAGGAGACCTTACCTTGAAAAACAAAACAAACAAAAAATCCCTGAGGAACTGTAAATACAGAATATCACCATGATTGTGGAAAGCTGTACTGAACAGTGCTAGATAGACAGCCAGGCCTTACAATGTTATACATTTGCAATTAATCAGTCAACATTAAAAAAATAAATGAAATCATTCTACGTGTTGGTGTACACCTTTACTCACAAAGAGGTAGGAGGATTGGTGTGAGTTTGAGGCCAGTTTGAGACTAAATAGTGAATTTCAAGTCAGCCTGGGCTATAGCAAGACCCTACCTCAAAATAAATAAATAAATAAAATCTTAACTTTACCACTATGCTTATGATTAAATGTCAATATGCTTGAAAATGATTAATTTGACCCCATGTTGTTTACTCAATTGTGGCCTATATTGTTAATAAATCCACCTGATAAAACGTTCCTGGGAGTTTTTAAGAAGAAATAGGTTAACTTGTTCTTGAAAAAAGGTAGTGTGGAAACATCATGAATTAATAGGAGCTTGAGCTCCAGTAAATAGTGTTAAAGACAAGAACTATTAATTATCCTGATACAATTAGTGAATATTGTATAAATGTACTGAAATAGCACAAAGTACACGAGAAATGTTTATATTAATCAAAAATTCTTTACAAAGTCTTTAAAAAGATGGAAATGCTTATTTCCCTGATTTGATCATTACACACTGCACACTCACTGAATTACGATACTGTATTCCATAAATTTTACAATTAAAATAATTTGAAAAATTGAAAATAAGTAGAGACAGATGTCAACTGTGCTAATTGAACAGATGAGCAACCAATCCTTAAAAGCACTATTACTGGTCTTTGTGTCTTAGAGCTGATTTGAGAGACAGAGAGAGAGAGAGCTCACGAGTTCTTTTAGGGATAAAGGTAGAAAATATTTGTTTATATAGGTAAGAAATAGCTTTGTTTCCTAAAACCACAAAGCCAGAAGACCATTTTATGATATGTATAACCCAATGGCACTGTATGAAAACTTTTCAGTGAATTTTTGATTTTAGATTACATGTTAACTTCAAATGATTAATTAGTTCATCTTGCCTTTCCAAACCAACCTATTTCCATACAAACCAATATTCATCTCCTCACCAAAATCTGAATGGAAAACACAGACAGCACATTTTATTTCGTAGCAGATGAAAAACAGGATAGTGAAAGCATGCACACAGACTCACCGAGATGTATACAGCTTGGTTTGAACTCCTTCAATAGCCACCACTCGAAGACCCACAGGGATGAGGTTAAACAGAGCTGAAAATTCATAGAAAGTGAAAGGTTACACTTCTTGATTTCATAGTTTTCCAACGTGTTCCACAGGAGAATCTGGCTCCCTAAAGGTAGTATGGACTGGACAAGTATATACATAGACATGTAGCCACATAAAAACTAAAGCCTCATTCTACCTTCTAGTGTCCTTGACTCATGGTTTCCATTACAGTCATTTAACCGGGGCTATAAGTACATATTCTCAAACACTCCAGGTATAATGGAAGACTCTAGACTCTTTCTTTCTTTCTTTCTTTATGTCTCTTTCTTTCTTTCTCCTTTCTTTCTCTTCTCCCTCCCTCCCCTCTCTTTCATCCCTCCCTTCCTTCCTCCCTTCCTTGCTTCCTTCCTTCCTTTCTTTCTTCCTTCCTCCCTGAGCTAGCATAAGACCCTATCTCAAAAAAAAAAGTAAAATGTGGGCTAGAGATAGGGAGAGAGATTGAGGGAGAGAGAGAGAGCAGTACTCTTATTTTTTCATGGTAAGTTCTCCCTCTAGCTCAGCTTCATCTGGAATTCACTAGGTAGTCTCAGACTGGCATGGAACTCATGGCCATCCTGCTTCCACTGTCTCCCAATCCATGGTGACCCCATTTTGGAAGCCTGTCCAGACATAACAGGAACCTTAGCCTGCATTGGGTCTTGTCATTTGGAATTTTCTTCTTGCAATCCAATTTTATCGTGCCACGTAGGTTTTTTAAAAAGGGGCTGGGCTGGAGAGATGGCTTAGTGGTTAAGGCATCTGCCTGCTAAGCCTAAGAATGCTGGGTCCAATTTCCAGGTCCACGTTTAGCAGATGCAAAGTGAGGCAAAGGGTGCAATGCCGCACTTGACCACAGGAGAGCGCACACATCTGGATTTCGATCGCAGCAGCTGAGAGGCTGCTGGGTATCTATCTGTCTTCCTCTCCCTCTCTCTCTCTCTGTCTGTCTGTGTCTCTCTCCAAAAATTTTATATATATACATACATACATACATATGTATATTATATTGTAGCCAGGCACAGTGAAGCACACATTTAATCCCAGCACTTGGGAGGCAGGGGTAAGAGGATCATCGTAAGTTTAAGGCCACCCTGAGACTACAAGGTGAATTCAGGTCATCTTGAGCTAGAGTGAGACCCTACCTTGAAAACCAAACCAAAACTATATATACTCTGAGGTGGCCTTGAACTCACAATGATCCTCCTGACTCTGCCTCCTGAGTGCTGGGATTAAAGCTGCATGACACCACATTGTGCTAAAAAGTGTATTTTGTTATTTATTTGCATGCAAGGAGATACAGAGAAAGAGGAGAGAGAGAGACTGAATGGCAGCACCAGGGCCTTCAGTCACTGCAAAGGAACTCCAAATGCCTAGGCCACTTTGTGCATCTGGCTTACATGGGTACTGGGGAATTGAACCCAGGTTGTTAGGCTTTGCAGCAAGCACATGAACTGCTGAGCCATTTCTTCAGCCCTGTACATATTCTTTTTGCAGTACCAGGGAGTCCAGAGTGTTGAATGTGTCAGGCAAGTCCTTTCCACTGAACTATGCCCCATCCCCAGTTCCCAGTGCCCTAATAAATGCTATAGAAACTTCTAGATCTTCTAGATCCAAATATGATAGATCGTCATCTTTAACAATTCCCTACTGCCTGGAAAACATTCACTGTAATGCTTAAAGTACCGAGACCTGGCCATGTTGGGAAGATCCCAGGCTGTGTCTATAAGGATAGTAATAAGCTACTACATGGGGTTGTGTGTGGTTTTTTGTTTTTTTTTAAATTTTTTTAAAAGTGGTAAAAACATTTATTGTCACAAGTCTTTTTTTTTTTGTATGCCAGAAGGGAACTGAGGAGTTCTGCTCAGGTGTCTTAGCCATGCCTTTGTGACAGGGTCTCTTAATGGTCTGGAGCTCACCAACTAGGCTAGACTGGTAGGCCAGTGAGATCCAGGGCTCCTCCTGTCTCCATCTGGACAGATACAGCAACCACACCAAACATTCACATGGGTCCTGGGGACACAGCTCAAGTTCTTATACTTGTGAGACAAACACTTCACCAAATATCTCCCGGCCTTGTTTATATCTTGTTTGTCTTTATTTTGTATTCTTTTGGTTTTGTCAGGTAGGGTTTCACTCTAGCCCAGGCTGACCTGGAATTCACTATGTAGTCTCAGGGTGGCCTTGAACTCACGGTGATCCTCCTACCTCTGCCTCCCTAATGCTGGGATTACAGACATATGCCACCAGCCTGGCTTTGTTTTTATTTTTATTTTTGTTTTTTTGAGGTAGGGTCTCGCTCTAGCCCAGGCTGACTTGGAATTCACTATGTAGTCTCAGGATGGCTTCGAACCCCCAGCAATCCTCCCACCTCAGCCTCCTGAGGCTGGGATTAAAGGCATGTATCACCATGCCTGGCCATCAGCACTGTTTTTCTTTTGTTTTTGAAAGGTACTCTTGCAGGCCAGGCTTGCCTTGAACTCCTGACCTGCTTCCACCTCCCAAGTGCTGGGTTCACAGGTTTGCATCACTATGCCCAGCTCCCACAAGCCCTCTGGATAACAATGCAGAGTGATATTAAGAGGTCATTATTGAGGACACTGAATTGAGGCTAAGAAAAGAGCATACTTTTTAATGTCTCAATGAGATGCAGAAATTAACTGTTGAGTTCTGTGAAAGCACGAGCTGATGTCCAGGTCAGACTGGAGAGAAGGGAGGGGAAAGGGAGGTGGGATAGGAGGGGAGCAGAAGGGAGCAAAGGGGCATGGAGGAAAGGAAAGGGAAGGAAGGAAGGAAGGAAGAAAGGAAGGAAGGGGAGAAGGAAGAAAAGAAAGAAAGGAGGAGGAGAGAGAAAGAAAAGAAAGAAAGAAAGAAAGAGAGAAAGAGAAATAAAGAAAGAAAAAGAAGGAAAGGAAGGAAGGAAGGAAAGAAGAAAGAAGAAAAGAAAAGAAAGAGAGAGGGAGGAGGAGGGAGAGAGGGAGGAAGGAATAGCCAGGTGTGGTTGGTTGCGCCTTTAATCCCAGCACTGGGGAGGCAGAGGTATGAGGATTGCCTTGAGTTAGAGGCCACCCTGAGACTACATAGTGAATTCCAGGTCAGCCTGAGCTAGAGTGAGACCCTACCTTGGAAAACCAAAAATTTAATAATAATAATAATAATAATAATAATAATAATAATAATAAATGATATGACATGAATGAAATGGTGTTGACAAGAATGCTGGCAGTGAACAGGGTTTGAGATACAGGGTGATGAATGGCCCTTTGTGGTAGTGATTGTCAATCATTTCTCCTTCCCATCGTGGCCCTGAAAAGCAAAGATACTCCATAGTTTCCACCATGTCTGCCAAGACTCTTTCTAGGTATCTGGCTTTAAAGTAAATTTAGGGAATAAAGAGAAAAACTGATTGCAGATTAAGAGTTTTATTGGCAGCTTGAGGAATTCATTTCTATGCTGCCTCTCTCTCTCTCTCTCTCTCTCTCTCTCTCTCCATATATATGCTAGATACTTTGTATGGTTGCATCATGTGTTGTTACCATGATTTCTTTTCCTCTCTGCCCCCATTCCACTGAGGCCTTCCTCAGTGGTATTGCTGGTGTTCACCATGGGGTTGTGAGAAGAGCAGTCATTCATTGTGTGTGGTGGGGACAATGCTTCCGGATATTACCTCCAACAAAGTGGCTCTTACAATCCTTCCACCCTCCCTCTTCTGCAAAATTTTCTAAGCTGCTGAGGGCCAAACACTAAAGTAGACATAAAATACACCCACCAAGGCACAGAGAATAACCCATTTAAGGCTACTTTGTAGGCAGTTTGCAAAGCAATTTTCTATATATTTTTATATATTTGATAGTCTTTTATAAAATCAAACTAGATCTACTTATAAAAACAAAATCTTGAACTGTGCATGGTGGCATACACCTTTAATCCCTGCACTCTACAGGCAGAGGTATGAAGATTGCAGCAAGTTTGAGGCCACCCTGAGAATACATAATGAATTCCAGGTCAGGCTGGGCTAGAGGGAGACCTTTCCTTGAAAACCAAAACAAACAAAGCAAAAATCCCTGGGAATTGTAAATATAGAATATCACCATGATTGTGGAAAGCTCTACTGAGCAGTGCTCTCTAGACAGCCAGACCTTACAATGTTATACGTTTGCAATTAATCAGTCAACATTAAAAAAAAATAAAATAAGCCGGGCGTGGTGGTGCACGCCTTTAATCCCAGCACTTGGGAGGCAGAGGTAGGAGGATCGCCGAGAGTTCGAGGCCACCCTGAGACTACATAGCTAATTCCAGGTCAGCCTGGACCAGAGTGAGACCCTACCTCGCAAAACCAAAAATAAAAATAAAAATAAAATAAAATAAAATAAAATAAAATAAAATAAAATAAAATAAAATCATTGAACATGGTGCTGTACACCTTTACTCACAAATAGGGAGGAGGACTGCTGTGAGTTGGAGGCCAGTTCGAGACTAAATAGTGAATTTCAAGTCAGCCTGGGATATAGCAAGACCCTATCTTAAAAAATAAATAAATGAAATCTTAACTTTACCACTATGCTGATAATTAAATGTCAATATGCTTAAAAATGATTAATTTGGCCCCATGTTATTTACTCAATTGTGGCCTATATTGTTAATTGTTAATGAATGCACCTGATCAAGCGTTCCTGGGAGTTTTTATGAAGTCATAGGTTACCTTGTTCTTGAAAAAAAGGTAGTGTGGATATATCGTGAACTAAGAGGAGCCTGAAAGCGCCAGGACATGGTGTTAAAGACAAGAAATATTGATTATTCTGATACAATTAGTGAATATTGTATAAGTGTACTGAAATAGCATGAAGTACATGAGAAATGGTTATATTAATCAAAAATTATTTACAAAGCTAATTTGATCATTACACACTGTACACTCACTGAATTATGACACCTTGTTCCATATTTTTACAATTAAAATAATTTGAAAAATTAAAAACAAGTAGAGACAGATAGAAACTGTGCTAATTGAACAGATGAGCAACAAATCCTAAAAGCACTTCTGGTACTGGTCTTTGTGTCTTAGAGCTGATTTGAGAGAGACACAGAGATCTCATTAGTTTTTTCAGGATAAAGGTGGAAAATATTTGTTTATATAGGTAAGAAATATCTTTGTTTCCTACAACCAGAAAGCCAGAAGACCATTTTAGGATATGTATAACCCAAAGTCACTGTAGGAAAACTTTTCAGTGAATTTTTGATTTTATATTAGACATGTTAACTTCCAATGATTAATTAATCTTGCCTTTCCAAACCAATCTATTTCCATAGAAACCAAAGTTCATCTCCTCACCAAAATCTGAACGGAAAACACAGACAGCACATTTTATTTGGTAGCAGATGAAAAACAGGATAGTGAAAGCATGCACACAAAGACTTACCGAGGTGTACAAGAGTCCCTCACTGGTCACTGCCAAATACAGCTTGGTTTGAACTCCTTCAAGAGCCACCACTTGAAGACCCACAGGGATGCATTAAACAGAGCTGAAAATTCATAGAAAGTGAAAAGGTTACACTTCTTGATTTCATAGTTTTCCAATGTGTTCCACAGGAGAATCTGGCTCCCTAAAGGTAGTATGGACTGGACAAGTATGTACAGAGACATGTAGCCACATAAAAACTAAAGCCTCATTGTACCTTCTAGTGTACTTGACTCATGATTTCCATTACAGTCATTTAACCGGGGCTGTAAGTACATATTCTCAAACACTCCAGGTACAATGGAAGACTCTCGACTCAGTACCCTAGTTTATAGAATCAGAAAGAGGAATATTGATGCTTCTTGGGTGATCTGCCACCAGGAATTGTTTTGCACATTAAATAACATCATCCTTTATAAAAATAAGCTATTTTAAATAAATTTTTTCTTAAATTTATTGATTTGAGACAGAAAGAGAGGAGAGACAGAGAGAGAGAGAGACAGAGAGAGAGAGAGAGAATGGGCTTCAGCTGCAGCAAACGAACTCCAAGTGCATGTGGGACCTTGTGCATCTGGCTTCCACGGGTACTAGGGAATAGATCCTCAGACCTTTGGCTTTGTAGGCAAGTCCGTTAACCACTAAGCCATCTCTCCAGTCAAAAACTAAGCTTTTAAACTGCTTCCCTAGGTAGTTGACCAAATTTACACAGTCAAGGTCAGATATATCTGTCAGTTGGGAAGTGATTCCTATACTCTTAGAAGTGATATTATTAGTCCAATATCTTCATTTAAATAATCTATATAATTTCCAATCTACCCCCCTCTAAACATATCTATACCTTGTAATAAAAAGTCCTATTCTCAGGTGGGTGTGGTGGCGCATGCCTTTAATCCCAGCACTGGGGAGGCAGAGGTAGGAGGATCGCTTTGAGTTCAAGGCCACCCTGAAAGTTCAGAGTGAATTCCAGGTCAGCTTGGTCCAGAGTGAGACCCTACATAGAAAAAACAAAATGGGGTCATTCATTTCTGTGCATGTATATTCTCTGCAGTAGATAGGATAACATGGATGAAAAATATTAATGAGGAAGGAAGTACTCCTTGCTGAGCCTACAGTGTATCTTTCCCTTAAAATCAGGGTACTTACCAAAGAGGAGCTAGGACATACTATACAGTTCAAAGTACAAGTGTTCCTACCACAAGCCACTGATGGTGCTTTATTCAATACTTGTCATATTAAAATCTGTGCCCTTTTGTTACGTGAGATAAAGGAAACGAATCGCACAGATTTCAAGCCAGGATTCTGTGCTGTATCTGACAATGCAATGTACAGGAAATAAGTGTAATATCTTGAGTTAAGGAACAAGGTGTATATGTCATACTTTTGAAGATGCTTTGCTCACAGCAGGGCTCAAAACATTCGTATATTGATAGAAAACTGTACAATGAAACATGATAATTGTTTTTGAGAAGCAATAAATCACAATTCCATTATATAGGCCCATCATTTTAAAAATCTGAAAGCTTAAAACTAAATTTTTCCTTATGGTTTGGTTTAAAGTTCATATTACTATGCATTACTTGACAACTATAAAACAAACGTATGTCTGAAATCAGGTTTGGTCATAATAATAGCTAATGGAAGATAATGATAAATGAAATTCAGAATTATTTCTAGAACTTCATTATTTTACAATATTCTAAACCTTCTTTGTTGTCTTTTTGGAATATTTTAAAAATTAATTGTGGGGGGCTGGAGAGATGGCTTAGCAGTTAAGGCGTTTGCCTGCAAAGCCAGAGGATCCCCCGGTTTGATTCTCCAGTTCTCATGTAAGCCAGATGCATAAGGAGGCACATGCATCTGGAGTTCATTTGCAGTGGCTGGAGTCCCTGGCATGCCCATTCTCCCTCCCTCCCTCCCTGCCTCTTCCTCTCTCTCTCTTTCCCTCTCCCTGTCTCTAATAAATAAATTTTTAAAAAATTAATTATGAGTAGAGAGAATGAGAAATAGTGTGTGCATGGGCATGCCAGGGTGTCTCACTCTACAAATAAACTTCAGATATATGTGTCACTATGTGCATTTGGCTTTACCTGGGTATTGGGGAAGCAAACTTAGGCCAACAGGCTTTACAAGCAAGGGCCTTTAACCACTGAGCCATCTCCAGCTCTTCTTACTTATCTTTTTTTTTTCACTCTAGCCCAGGCTGACCTGGGAATCACTATGCATTCTCAGGGTGGCCTTGAACTCATGGCAATCCTCCTACCTCTGCCTACCGAGTGCTGAGATTAAAGGTACACACCACCATGCCTGGCCCTCTTCTCAGTTATATCTTTAACAAAAAGAGTTAAGATAATGAGGCAGAGAAAGTGAAGAAAGATTGAGATTTTTCTTTTTTGTTGTTTTTGGGTTATATTCTAACCACTCTCTGAGTTGGATTTTAGAAAAATAAAATGCTTAAATTCCAACAGCTGGAAAAGAGGTAGGAGGAAGAAAAGCAAAAAACATCAGCCATCATATGGTCTTATCTACTCCTGAATAATGGCATGAATTTATTTGCAGAACATGTATTTTGCTAATGTACTCTAAATTTCTGTGAAGCCTGATTCAAAAACACACATGTAAAACAAACAAAAAAACAAACAAACAAATGAAAATCCCTAAAACCTGGAAGACAGCACTAAATGTGATATGGCTGGTCATCCATATTAGTCAATACTTGTTTCAGACATTCAAGATAGAATTAGCATTTCATAAAACCTGTCCAAGCTGTGTCAAGAGGTTAGTCTTGTAGATAAAAATATGAATAAGTTAAATCAGAGAAAAACTAAGAGAAAACCACTATCTTTCTAACATGCTTTGGTTGTTTTAGTTTATCTGTTTTATTTTGAGACAAGGTCTTGCTTTCTTTCTTTGACTGGTGTGATACTTGCTATGTAGCTCACACTGGCCTTGCTGAACTGTGGGCAGTCTCCCTGCCTCATCGTCCATAGTGCTAGCATTACAAACATGTATCACCTTGGTCAGCATAGCTTGGGTTTCTGTAATTCTGGACTATTTCTTCACAGATTGAAGGGAAGGATGAAAAAAAATTCAGGGAGAAAGCAATTACTTGCATTTGTGTTTTTAAAGCATATTTAATAAATACTAAAAATTCTTCAGTTTCAATCATAGTTTTGAAGTTGTTAATGAATGCAATTCCTTATTACTTAATCTCTTTGTGTCTACTGAAAACAGCTGCTTTCTACATTAAAAGGATCATTTTCTCAGAGCTGTGCACCTAGTTGGCATGCAGTGTTTGCTGTATTCTAATCTATAGCCACACTTCATCATCACTTAAGATAGAGGTATTTCTCTAACAGGCTAATTAATAAAGATATTATTATAAAGAAAATTAGAGAATTGACATATATACCTGGTAATTTTACTACAGATTTGAAGAAAGGAAACTTATCCATTTAAAATAGCCTTCATTGTACCCAAAGCAGATACAATAAACCATCAGTATGAAATGCCTATACTTTGTTTCCTTTTCAAAAAAATAAATAAGTTAGCAGGGCATGGTGGTTCTTGCCTTTAATCCCAGCATGCAGGAGGCAGAGGTAGGAGGATCGCTGTGAGTTCAAAGCCACCCTGAGACTACAGAGTGAATTCCAGGTCAGGCTGGACTAGTGTGAGACCTACCTGGAAAAACCTAAATAAATAAATAATTTATAAGACCTAATTTGCACATTATGGAATTTTATTGGACTGACGCTATTATAATAAATCTAGGTAACATAAGCTTAAATGTATAACATCAAACATGCTTTTACAAATGGATATATTTGGAAAACTATGAAATCATCTGTGATCATGTTCTTGCTTACCATTTCAAGTTAAAATAACAGAAAAACAATTATATTGAATTCAATGAGAAAGTCAGAATAAAAGAAAAATTGAAAAAAAGTGTAATACAAAGTAATGCAGATTAATGAACTCCTATATAAATGAGTGACAGTTGAAAAATACAACCTATAATCCTACTCCACTCATTTAATTAATGAGTTAAAATGAATGCCCAAACTTGTTTGAGGAGGAAAAATATATAAATTTGAATGGCTATACTTTCATATTGATAGATTAATCATCAAAGCGTTCTGTTTTGTGATGGTGATGGAGTTATGGTAATATGTACCTTTGACTGACTTACCATTCTGTGCATTACTCTGACTAAACACAGATTATCATCATCAGGCTATGTTCTTTAATAGTTTTCCGATGTCACTAGTACACAGAAATGTCATGCATTTTCAGTGGGAGTTCTAAGGCAATGAAAGGCAGAAGCTATGCATAGGTAGGAATGGAATAATTAGACCTATATTTAAAGATCCATAGTAACAAATGGAGCCTAGATTTTTGGTGTGTACATGTATGTGTTGTATATGTCCTAAAATGATTACATACAGTGTGATCTTGATGTGTTTAGCATAGCACACTTAGTAAGACACACAGCCCAATGAACCCTCAATTCTTTTTATACTTTTCCTTTCCAGGAAAGATATATGAACACCAGATCAAAAGACATATATTTTTTGTATTTGTAACCAGACCTTAAAAGTTGACAGGGCAAAACTTGACCAGGTGGGGCTCATTGGTAGCTTACCATAAACTTCCCTTTAATAGTGCCCATTGTTCCCAATAAAATAAAGCAATATACTTCCATTAATTCCTTCCCCAAACATCACTTTGTAATATAATTTGAGGAATGTTTTATTATTAATCACTATGTATTAATGTTGATTATTTAATTCTAGTAAAATATATTCCTTCATTTGTTTTAAATTGTTGTTTTAAATAGAATGCATTCATAGAGCTGAGAGATGAGATGGTCTTAGCAGTGAAGGCCCTTGCCTCCAAGCCAAATGACCCAGGTTCAATTCCCAGGACCCACATAAACCAGGTGCACAAGGTGATGCATAAATCTGAATTCATATGCAGTGCCTGGAGGCCCTGGCACGCCCATTCTCTTTCTCTCATTCTGTCTGCCTGTTTCTCTCTCTCACTCTCTGAAGTCAATAAATAAATAAAATAAAATATAGAATCTCTTATGCATGAAAGGGCATCTGGGATTCATTATGAAACTTTAATATCAACACGGTAATACAGGAGTTTGCAAAAACAGAAAAATCATCTGACATAGAGGGTCTTTAATCTTAAGAACCAAGAGCTTTGGAAGAATCATGAAAGATGATTTCCTCTTCTTAGCCTAGGGAAGCATTCTTAAAATGTGTAAAGCTCTTCAGTCCTTAATATCAAAAGCCTTTGCCTATGACTTAGCTGTCTCTAGCTATGTAGTTCTGAAAATAGTCTTTAGTGCTCAGATCTACTTTCCTCATTTTCCCCCTCAGGCAACGATTGGGGTGTAACTTGAACAGCTTCAGGATCACTGAGAAGAATCTGGCCTGCCTTCATGGGACCAAACACAGAGGCAGGAATGATGTCCGCTCAGCTCCCCTCAGGCAATTTCCAAAGTAGACATTTGACTGCTTGTCCCCATGTCCCAGTCATGCCTTCCCAAAGCCCAGGGAACACACTTACGGAAGACACACACACACACGCCACACACACACACACACACACACACTACATGTCTGAATCTCGGGGGATACATCCAGGACAGGGATATGCTTTGGGTCTCTGCGCCTGCCCAGGTAGTTGCACTGAAGCAAGCCCATTACACTAACAAGGCAAGAAAGCCATCACCTTCGCATGCATGCACACCGGCTAGGCGGCTTCATGCCC
>JAEOAD010000864.1:0-23679 GCA_036365145.1 Orientallactaga sibirica
ATCCTCCCTCCTCAGCCTCCTGAGTGCTGGGATTAAAGGGAAGGTAAGGGGAGAGGAGAGGTGGGAAAGGAGGGGGGCAGAAGGGAGGGGAGGGGCATGGAGGGAAGGGAAGGAAAGGAAGGCAGGAAGGAAGGAAGGAAGGAAGAGGGGAAGGGATGGAGAGGGACAGAAAATGAAAGAAAGAAAGAGAGGGAGGGAGGAAGAAATAGCCGGGTGTGGTGGCATATCCCTTTAATCCCAGCACTGGGGAGGCAGAGGTATGAGGACTGTCTGAGACTACATAATGAATTCCAGGTCAGCCTGGGCCAGAGTGAGACACTGCCATGGAAAACCAATAATAATAATAATAATAATAATAATAATAATAATAATAACAACAACAACAACAACAACAATAATAATAAAAATTTTTAAATGAAATGACATGAATGCAATAGTGTTGACAAGAATGCTGGCAGTGAACAGGGTTTGAGATACAGGGTGATGAAAGCCCTTTGTGGTAGTGGTTGTCTATCATTTCTCCTTCCCATCATGGCCCTGAAAAGCAAAGATACTCCACACTTTCCACCATGTCTGCCAAGACTCTTTCTAGGTATCTGGCTTTGAAGTAAATTTAAGGAAAATGAGAGAGAAAAACTGATTGCAGATTAAGAGTTTTATTGGCAGCTTGAGGAATTCATTTCTGCTCTCTCTCTCTCTCTCTCTCTCTCTCTCTCTCTCTTTGTGTGTGTGTGTGTGTGTGTGTGTGTGTGTGTGTGTAGTGCTAGCTAGATACTTTGTATGGTTCCATCATGTGTTGGTACCATGATTTCCTTTCCTCCCTGCCCCCATTCCACTGAGGCCTTCCTCAGTGGTATTGCTGTGTTCACCATGGGGTTGTATGTTATGATTTGTGAGAACAGCAGTCATTCATTCATTGTGTGGTGGGGACAATGCCGCCAGATACTACCTCCCACAAAGTGGCTCTTACAATCCTTCCACCCTCCCTCTTCTGTAAAATTTTCTAAGCCGCTGAGAGATAAACACTAAAGTAGACTTAAAATACCCCCACCAAGGCTCAGGAAATAACCCCTTTAAGGCTACTTCATAGGCAGTTTGCAAAGCAATTTTCTATATATTTTTATATATTTGACAGTCTTTTATAAAATCAAACTAGATCTACTTATGAAAACAAAATCTTGAACTGGGCATGGTGGCACACGCCTTTAATCCCTGCACTCTACAGGCAGAGGTATGAAGATTGCAGCAAGTTTGAAGCCACCCTGAGAATACATAGTGAATTCCAGGTCAGGCTGAGCTAGAGGGAGATCATACCTTGAAAAACAAAACAAACAAACCAAAAATCACTGGGAACTGTAAATATAGCAGTGCTATCTAGGCAGCCGGGCCTTACAATGTTATACATTTGCAAGTAATCAGTCAACATTAAAAAATAAATAAATAAAATCATTGAACATGGTGGTGTACACCTTTACTCACAAAGAGGTAGGATGATTGCTGTGAGTTTGAGGCCAGTTTGAGACTAAATAGTGAATTGCAAGTCAGCCTGGGCTATTACCAAGACCCTACCTCAAAAAAATAATAAATAAAATCTTACTTTACCACTATGCTTATAATTAAATGTCAGTATGCTTAAAAATGATTAATTTGGCCCCATGTTATTTACTCATTTGTGGCCTATATTATTAATAAATCCACCTGATAAAACATTCCTGAGAGTTTTTATGAAGAAATAGGTTAACTTGTTCTTGAAGAAAAGGTAGTGTGGATATATCATGAATTAACAGGAGCTTGAAAGCTCCAGAAAATGGTGTTAAAGACAAGAACGATTAATTATCCTGATACAATTAGTGAATATTGTATAAATGTATTGAAATAGCACAAAGTACACGAGAAATGGTTATATTAATCAAAAATTACTTACAAAGTATTTAAAAAGATGGAAATGCTTATTTCCCTGGTTTGATCATTACACACTGTACACTCACTGAATTATGACACTGTATTCCATAATTTTTACAATTAAAATAATTTGAAAAATTGAAAATAAGTAGAGACAGATGGCAACTGTGCTAATTGAACAGATGAGCAACCAATCCTCAAAAGCACTTCTAGTACTGGTCTTTGTGTCTTAGAGTTGATTTGAGAGAGAGAGATCTAATTAGTTCTTTTAGGGATAAAGGTGGAAAATATTTGTTTATATAGGTAAGAAATAGCTTTGTTTCCTACATCCACAAAGCCAGAAGACCATTTTATGATATGTATAACCCAATGGCACTGTATGAAAACTTTTCAGTGAATTTTGGATTTTAGATTACACATGTTAACTTCAAATGATTAATTAGTTAATCTTGCCTTTCCAAACCAACCTATTTCCATACAAACCAATATTCATCTCCTCACGAATATCTGAACGGAAAACACAGACAGCACATTTTATTTCATAGCAGATGAAAAACAGGATAGGGAAAGCATCCACACACAGACTTACCGAGGTGTACAAGTGTCCCTCACTGTTCCCTGCCAAATAGAGCTTGGTTTGAACTCCTTCAACAGCCACCACTCAAAGACCCACAGGGATGAGGTAAAGAGAGCTGAAAATTCATAGAAAGTGAAAAGGTTACACTTCTTGATTTCATAGTTTTCCAATGTGTTCCACAGGAGAATCTGGCTCCCTAAAGGTAGTATGGACTGGACAAGTATGTACATAGACATGTAGCCACATAAAAACTAAAGCCTCATTCTACCTTCTAGTGTACTTGACTCATGGTTTCCATTACAGTCATTTATCTGGGGCTATAAGTACATATTCTCAAAGACTCCAGGTACAATGGAAGACTCTAGACTCAGTACCCTAGTTTATAGAATCAGAATGAGGAATACTGATGCTTCTTGGGTGATCTACCACAAGGAAGTGTTTTGCACATTAAATAGCATCATCCTTTATAAAAGTAAGCTATTTTAATAATTTTTTCTTAAATTTATTTATTTGAGAGAGAGAGAGAGACAAAGAGGCAGAGAGAGAGAGAGAGAGACAGAGAGAGAGAGAGAATGGACATGTCAGGGTCTTCAGCTGCAGCAAATGAACTTCAGATGCACATGGCACCTTGTGCATCTGACTTCCATGGGTACTAGGGATTACATCCTCAGACCTTTGACTTTGTAGGCATGTACCTTAACCACGAAGCCATCTCTCCAGTCAAAAACTAAGCTTTTCAACTGCTTCCCTAGGTAGTTGACCAAATTTACACTGCCAAGGACAGAGATACCAGTCAGTTGGGAAGTGATTCCTATACTCTTAGAAGAGACATTATTAGCCGGGCGTGGTGGCACACACCTTTAATCCCAGCACTCGGGAGGAAGAGGTAGGAGAATTGCCGTGAGTTCAAGCCCACCCTGAGACTACATAGTTAATTCCAGGTCAGCCTGGGCCAGAGTGAGACCCTACCTCGAAAAACCAAAAAAAAAAAAAAAAGAGAGAGAGAGAGAGAGAGACATTATTGGTCGAATATCTTCATTTAAATAATCTGCCAGAGCCCACTGGCAGATTCAAGCATTCCCTGAGTGGGAGTGAGGATTAACGAAAAAGAAAGACAAGAGAGACAAGAGATGAATTTGGGGGCTGTCCGTCAATACTAGGCCCCAACTTTATTTAGTTTAGCGTTTTTATACTTCTTCTCAGAGCACAAGGATGCAATGGAACAAATGGTAAATAAAGGATTTCTCAGAAAAACTGCATCACAAAACAGTTAAATCTTTGCCTTTAGATCAAAGGAACACTTCCTCCCCAATTTCCATATTCTGAGCAGGTAACTGATCTCTGGTTGGCCAACCATTCTGCTTATCTTTAGCCCATTGTCAAACAGAAGTTAAGTCAAGATCAAATGGCTCCCGACAATAATCTATATAATTTCCAATCTAACCCTCCTCCAAACATATCTAGACCTTGCAATAATAAGTCATATTCTCCGGAGAAGATTTTATTAAAGAACATAAATTTTCCAAGTCAGTCTTGAGAGGGTCTAATTTTAGTCTTGAAGAACAAAGATTAAATCAATAAAAACAAGGAGGCAGGTTTTGTGGTGCATGCCTTTATTCCCAGCACTTGAAACTCTGAGGCAGGAGGATCATCGTGAGTTTGAGGTCAGCCTGGGGCTACAAAGTGAGTTCCAGGACACCCCACACTAGAGTAAGACACTGACTGAAAAAGAAGGGGTATTTTATCAATTTTTTTTCCTGCAAAATAGTTACAAGTGGGAATCCAAATGGTGCCAATGAGGCCTTCATCTCTTCATTGGAAGGTCTGACTGCATGAAATTTACACCCAAGCTCTCCTCACAACCACACACCACTCACTTGAGACAACCAGTGGGTGTCCTCCCACTACTAGCTGTCTACTCCCTCCCACACCATCAACATAAAGAAGAGAGTACATTTTTAAAGCATAGTGCTTATCACACACATCTTTTGAAAATAGCTGTGCACCTTTCTCTCAGGAGTCATGGACCAAGGCTGATAATTTTTATCCTGTTTTGTAAGTTTACTGAGGATGATAAATTTCCATAAACAAAAATATAGAAATGTCAGTGCATGCCTAAGAAGAGTGTTCTCGGGATCACTCGTTTCTGTGCATGTATATTCTCTGCAGTAGATAGGATAGGATAACATGGATGAAAAATATTAATGAGGAAGTACTCCTTGCTGAGCCTACAGTGTATCTTTCTCTTAAAATCAGGGTACTTACCAAAGAGGAGCTAGTACATACTGTATGGTTCAAAGTACAAGTATTCCCACCACAAGCCACTGGTGGTGCTTTATTCAATACTTGTCATAGTAAAGCTGTGCCCTTTTGTTACGTGAGATAAAGGAAACTAATTGCACAGATTTCAAGCCGGAATTCTGTACTAATATCTGACAATGCAATGTACAGGAAATAAGTGTAATATCTTGAGTATGTCGTGTATATGTCATATATGCCTTGCTCACAGCAGGTGCTCAAAACATTCGTAGACTGACAGAAAACTGTACAATGAAACACGATAATTATTTTTGAGAAGTAATAAATCACAATCCCATTATATAAGCCCATCATTAAAAAATTGAACGCTTAAAAAAATTTTTCCTTATGGTTTGGTTTAAAGATGTATTACTATGAATTACTTGACAACTATAAAACAAATATAGGTCTGAAACCAGGTTTGGTCATAGTAAAATCTAATGGAAAATAATGATAAATGAAATTCAGAATATTTCTAGAACTTCATTATTTTACAATATTCTAAACCTTCTTTGTTGTCGTTTTGGAATATTTTAAAAATTATTTGTGAGTAGAGAGAAAGAGAAAGAGTGTGTGCATGGGCATGCCAGGGTCTCTCGCTCTACAAATAAACTTTAGATATATGTGTCACTATGTGCATTTGGCTTTACCTGGGTTTTGAGGAACCAAATTTAGGCCAACAGGCTTTACAAGCAAGGGCCTTTAACCATTGAGTCATTTCCAGCTCTTCTTATCTTTTTTTTTTTTCTGAGGTAGGGTCTCACTGTAGCCCAGGCTGACCTGGAAATCACTCTGCAGCCTCAGGGTGGCCTCAAACTCATGGCAATCCTCCTACCTCTGCCTCCCAAGTGCTGGGTTTAAAGGCGTGTGCCACCACGCCTGGCCCTATTAGTTATCTCAAAGCAACTTTTAGCAGAAGAGTTCAGGATATGCTTTGGGTCTCTGCATCTGTCCCAGGGCAATTTCACTGCAGCAAGCCCTTCACAGTGACAGAGGTGAGAAAGCCACCACCTTCGCACCACGCACACCAGCTAGGCGGCCTCCTCCGCACAAGCTGGCCTTCAAACTCCCCTGACAAGGTCGCCCCAACCCCTCCACCATCCTCCAATCTAAGGGGGGACATGTCAAAAGACAAAAGCCCCTTCCCACCTCGTCTCCTTCTGTGCCGCTTCTTGGAGTCAGAGTTGGACCCGGAAGAGACATTTAACTTGTTTTTGTCGCAGCTGGTCCTGCCTTTGCTCAGGCTGCGGACACACCGGCAGGCATGGGATTTCTTGTGCTCTCGGCTGGTCTATTCTGACGGAGGAGCGAGCAGGGACAACTGCAGCCACAGCCACGACGCCCACAGCACCCGTTCTTTTGGGGCCCCTCGGTGGGTTCGCCTCGGGCCCCTTCTCTGAGCCGCCACCGGCCTAGGCTCTTCTTGGCCTGCGCTGGGCTCGGGTTTCTGGGCGCTCGGGTTTCCGCCGAGGAGCGCCGTGGTCCGGCGCCCGCGGGCGGCTGGCAGTCTGTGTCCGAGCCGACGCCACAGTCCCAGGCAGGGATGGCAGGCTGCTGACTGGCAGGCTGAGGAGACTGTGCGGCCTTCAGGTGGGCTTGTGGCCCTGAGCCCCGAGGACACTGTGCAAGTCCAAGCCTCTCCTGTTGGAGTTGGAGGCATCCCCCGCCCTGTGCAGCACGGAGAGTGCCTGAGGAGGGAGGGGGAGCGAGATCAAGGGCGCGGGGGCGGTCCCTCGGGAGAGAGGCCACGGGCGCGGGCGGGGGGAGGAGGAGACAACGCGGAGGAGCGCGCTCCGGCCCTGGCCCCCTCCCAGTCCTCTTCCAATAGTCCTTGAAACTTCTAAGCCTGATGATAGCAAAAGTTGGCCAGTTCCAGCTTTCCGGCAGTGATCAAACAGGTAATATCCTCACACCCTCCCCGTTGCTGTTCCTGCTGCTCGGTGTGAGGCGCAGTCACAGGATGTGAATTCATCTCCACAGGCCCCCTCCCTCCTCCCTAAGAGCACAACAGCCTCAGGGTGGCCCCTCTCCCTTGAAGGTTACTCCCCTCTTTCAGGGAGCCCAGCTACTGATTGTCTCCAGAGGGCCTCCCAAACAACCCATCCCCAAATGCCCCGAGGGTCACTCAGCCTAACACCTGTAGAGGCCCAAGGTCCTGCCCTGGTGCCCAAAGCTGGGCCCTCGCTTGCCCTCTGGACAGAGCTTTGGCAGTGAACAGTGATGGAGGAAGAGCCCTGGCATGAGGGAGTTGCATTCAGGAGCTGCGCTTGGCTCCGCTTTTGGGAAGGGGAGGAGTGGGATTGGGTTCTTCCCTGAGTGTCTGACTCTTAGCTGGCCAGTGGGAGCCTGGGTTGGAGCCCTTGGAAGTTCGCCAGACCCCTGCCCCGGCCTGAGTGACATAAGGCTCCCACCCACTGAGGTATTTTGCATGGCCACACTTGTTGCCAGCCACTCAGAAGAGGCAACAGACAGGCTCAGCCCCAGCTACGGGGGCAGGGGCAGGGGCAGGGGCAGGGGCAGCCACTACAGAGCTGAACACCACGCTGCCACCCAGTGGTTTTTGCTGACTTTTCATATCATGCCAATTTGTGTGAGCCAAACCCCCTTTTCTCCCTAGGCCCCCTCATCTCTAGCGGGTTGGGTTTGGGAATCCACGCAGTGAGCTTGAATGGTTGGCCATAGGCAGTATTTGGGAAATACACAGCCCAGTCTCTTTTAGCTCTAGCCCATCTCCAATGTTTTGATTTTCTTTTACCTGATCCTCAAGAAAGCGCCTTCTCTTCCAAGTCTGACCTGGAAATCACTATGCATTCTCAGGGTGTCATCAAACTCATGGCAATCCTCCTACCTCTGCCTCCCAAGTGCTGGGATTAAAGGCGCACACCACCATGCCTGGCCCTCTTCTCAGTTTTCTTAAAGCAACCTTTAACAGAAGAGTTAAGATGATGAGGCAGAGGGAGAAAGTGAAGAGAGATTGAGATTTTTCTTGTTTTTTTTTTTTTTTTTGCGTTCTTTTCTAAACACTCTCTGAGTTTTTTTTTTTTTTAATAAAAAAATAAAATTTAGCCGGGCGTGGTGGCACACGCCTTTAATCCCAGCACTCAGGAGGCAGAGGTAGGAGGATTGCCATGAGTTCCAGGCCACCCTGAGATACATAGTTAATTCCAGGTCAGCCTGGGCCAGAGTGAGACCCTACTGTGAAAAACAAACAAACAAACAAACAAACAAATAAAATAAAAAAATAAAATAAAATAAAATAAAATAAAATAAAATTCTTAAATTCCAACAGCTTGAAAGGTAGGAGGAAGAAAAGCAAAAAACATCAGCCATCTATATATGGTCTTACCTACTCCTGAATAATGGTATGAATTAAGTAGCAGAACATGTATTTTTCCTTATTAACACCAAATTTCTGTGAAGCCTGATTCAAAAACACACATGCAAAACAAACAAAAAAACAAACAAAAATCCCTAAAACCTAGAAGACAGCACTAAATGTGATATGGCTGTTCATCCATATTAGTCCAATATTTGTTTCAGACATTCAAGATAGAATCAGTATTTCATAAAACCTGTCCTAGCTGTGTCAAGAGATTAGTCTTGTAGATAAAAATAAAGAATAAGTTATAGCAGAGAAAAACTTAGAGAAAACCACTATATTTCTGCACGCTTTGTTGTTTTAGTTTATCTGTTTTATTTTGGGCCAAGGTCTTGCTTTCTTTCTTTGACTGGTGTGATACTTGCTATGTCGCTCAGACTGGCCTTGCTGAACTATGGGCAGTCTCCCTGCCTCGTCCTCCATAGCGCTAGCATTACAAACATGTATCACCTTGGTCAGCATAGCTTTGCTTTCTCTAATTCTGGACTATTTTCTTCAGATTGAAGAGCAGGATGAAAAAAATTTCAGGGAGAAAGCAATTACTTGCATTTGTGTTTTTAAAGCATATTTAATAAATACTAAAAATTCTTCAATTTCAATCATACTTTTGAAGTTGTTAATAAATGCATTTCCTTATTACTTATTCTCTTTGTGTCTACTGAAAACAGATGCTTTCTATATTAAAAGGACCATTTTCAGCGCTGTGCACGTAGTTGGCACGTAGTGTTTGCTGTATTCTACTCTATAGGCACACTTCTTCATCACTTAAGATAGAGTTATTTCTCTAACAGGGTAATTAATAAAGATATTATTTTAAAGAAAATTAGAGAATTGACATATATAACTGATTTGAAGAGAAAGGAAACTTATCCATTTTAAATAGCCTTCATTGTACCCAACGCAGATACAATAAACCGTCACTATGAAATGCCTATCATTTGTTTTATATTCAAAAAAATAAATAAGTTAGCTGGGCATGGTGGTGTGCTTGCCTTTAATCCTAGCACTCAGAAGGCAGAGGTAGGAGGATCACTGTGAGTTCAAGGCCACCCTGAGACTACAGAGTGAATTCCAGGTCAGCTGGACTAGTGTGAGACCCTACCTGGAAAAACCAAAATAAATGAACGAATGAATGAATAAATAAATAAATTATAAGTTCTAATTTGCACATTATGAAGTTTTATTGGACTGACACTATTATAATAAGTCTAGGTAACATAAGCTTAAATGTACAACATCAAACATGTTTTTAGAAATGGATATATTTGGGAGACAATGAAATTATTTGTTATCATGTTCTTGCTTACTATTTCAAGTTAACATAACAGAAAAACAATTATATTGAATTCAATGAGAAAGTCAGATAAAAAGAAAAATTGAAAAAAATAAAAGCGTAATACAAGTAATACACATTAATGAACTGCTATACAAATGAGTGACAGTGGAAAAATACAACCTATAATCCTATTCCACTCATTTAATTAATGAGTTACAATGAATGCCAAAACTTGTTTGGCTTGAGGGAGTATATATATATATTTGAATGGCTATACTTTCATATTGATAGATTAATCATTAAGCGTTCTATCTTTTCTTTTTTTTTTTTTTTTTTTTTTTTTTTTTTTTTTTTTTTTTTTTTTTGGTTTTGGAGGTAGGGTCTCACTCTAGCCCAGGCTGACCTGGAATTCACTTTGTATTCTCAGGGTGGCCGCGAACTCATGGCGATCCTCCTACCTCTGCCTCCTGAGTGCTGGGATTAAAGGCGTGCGCCACCATGCCCAGCAAAGCGTTGTTTTTGTGATGGTTTCTGTATACATACCCTGAATGGGGAAGTGACGTTAGCCCCTCAACTTCCCCTCTCTCTTAATATCAAGCCTAGAGTCAAGCACCACTAATCTGCTATTTCTTTCTTTTTTCTTTTTTTTTTTTTTTTTTTGTTTTGTTTTTTTGTTTTTGCAAGGTAGGGTCTCACTCTGGTCCAGGCTGACCTGGAATTAACTATGTAGTCTCAGGGTGGCCTCGAACTCTTGGTGATCCTCCTACCTCTGCCTCCCGAGTGCTGGGATTAAAGGCGTGTGCCACCACGCCTGGCCGCTATTTCTTTTGAGATAATTTCCATGTGCATGAATCGAGTTATAATAATATGTATCTTTGATTGACTTACCATTCTGTGCATTACTCTGACTAAACACAGATTATGGTCATCAGGCTATGTTCTTTAATAGTTTTGGGATGTCATTAGTACACAGAAATGTCATGCATTTTCAGTGGGAGTTATAAGGCAACGAAGAGCAGAAGCTATCCATAGGTAGGAATGGAATAATTAGACCTATATTTAAAGATCCATAGTAACAAATGGAGCCTAGGTTTTGGTGTGTACATGTGTGTGTTGTATTTCTCCTAAAATGATTACATACAGTTTGATCTTGATGTGTTTAACATAGGATACTTAGTAAGACACAGCACAAAGAACCCTCAATTCTTTTTATACTTTTCCTTTCCAGGAAAGATATATGAACACCAGATCAAAATACATGTATATTTTTGTATTTGGAACTAGACATTAAAAGTTGACAGGGCAAAACTTGACCAGGTGGGGCTCATTGGTAGCTTACCATAAAGTTCCGTTTAATAGTGCCCATTGTTCCCAAGAAAACAGAGCAATATACTTCCATTAATGACTTCCCCAAACATCACTTTGTAATATAATTTGAGGAATGTTTTATTATTAATCACTATGTATTAATGTTGATTTTTATTTAATTCTAGTAAAATATATTCCTTCATTTGGATTGTTGTTTTAAATAGAATGCATGCATAGAGGTGGAGAGATGAGATGGCTTCGCAGTGAAGGCCCTTGCCTGCAAAGCCAAAGGACCCAGGTTCAATTCCCCAGACCCACATAAACCAGGTGCACAAGGTGGTGCATGCATCTGTAATTCATATGCAGTGGCTGGAGCCCTGGCACGCCCATTCTTTTTCTCACTCTATCTGCCTATTTCTCTCTCTCCCACTCTCAAGTCAATAAATAAATAAAAATAAAATATAGAATCTTATGCATGAAAGGGCAACTGGGATTCGTTATGAAACTTTAATATCAACACAGTAATACAGGAATTTGCAAAAGAGAAAAATCATCTGACAGAGGGTCTTTAATCTTAGGAACTAAGAGCTTTGGAAGAATCATGGAAGATGACTTCCTCTTCTAAGCCTAGGAAGCATTCTTAAAATGTGTAAAGCTCTTCAGTCCTTAATATCAAAAGCCTTGTCTATGACTTAGCTATCTCTAGCTATGTAGTTCTGAAAGTAGTCTTTAGTGCTCAGATCTATTTTCCTCCACTTTTCCTCTCAGGCAACGATGGGGTGTAGCAGACAGCTTCAGGTTCACTGAGAAGAAGCTGGCCTGCCTTCATAGGACAGAGAGCAGGAATGGTGTCCACTCAGCTTCCCTCTGTCAATTTCTAAGGTACGCACTTGACTGCTTGTCTCTGTGTCCCGGTCACGCCTTCCCAAAGCCCGGGAAGTGCGCAGGCACACACACACACACACACACACACACACACACACACACACTACATATATGATGCTCAGGAGATACATCCAGGATAGGATATGCTTTGGGTCTCTGCACCTGTCCCAGGGCAATTGCACTGCAGCAAGCACATTACAGTGACAAAGGCAAGAAAGCCATTGCCTTTGCATGCATGTACACTGGCTAAGCAGCCTCATCCCCACAATCTGGGCTTCAAACTCCCCTTACATGGCCACCCCAACCCCTCCACCATCCTGAAATCTAAGGGGGGACATGTCAAAAGGCAAAAGCACCACCTGGTCTCCTTCTGTGCCTTCTGGCCTCTTCTTGGAGCCAAAGAGTTGGACTCAGGAAAAGATGTTTAACTTGTTTTTGTCGCAGCTGGTCTTGCCTTTGCTCGGGCTTTGGTCGGGGCCGCGAGTTCAAGACCAGCCTGAGAACACACAGTGGGTTCTGGGTCAGCCTTGCCTACAGCCACACCCGACCTCAAAAAACCATATTAATAATAATAACAATAACAATAATAAAAATAAAATAATAAAATAAATTTTAAAAGTAAAATAAAATAATAAATAATGAAATAGAAAGTTAAATAAATATTGAATTAAATTAAATTAAAAAGTAAAATAAAGTAATAAAATAACAAATAATAAGATATCAATACTAAAATTTAAAAAATTAAATAAATTGATAACATATTATATAAATAATAGAATAAATAAAATAAAATAAAAAATAAGAAAATTGCAGTCAACTTGCTTAGGAGGAGGAGCGTCGTGGCCATGAGTTTGAGGCCAGCCTGAGACGACAGAGTGGATTACGAGTCAGACTGGCCTAGAGCCACACCCGACTCAATGGTAATCATAATAATGACGATGATAATAATAATAAAAATAATAAAAAATGAAATCGGGCTGGAGAGATGGCTCAGCAGTTAAGGGACATGGCTGCGAAGCCTAAGGATCCAGGTGCGACTCTCCAGGACCCACGTAAGTCAGATACACAATGTGGCGCATGCATCTGGAGTTCGTTTGCAGGGGCTGGAGGCCCTGGCGTGTCCATTCCCTCCTCTCTCTCTGTATCTCTCTATCCCTCTCTATTTCTCTCTCTCTAATCAATAAAAACTAAAGTATTTTAAATATGTATTTTCATTTATTTACTTATTAGACACACAGAGAGGTTGTGCACTGGACAGGCCTTGAGCCAGGATGCCAGCCATATGGCCTTTTAAGATTTCTTTATCTTTATTTCTTCCTTTAATAATTTACAGTTATTGCCGGCCATGGTGACACACATCTTTAATCCCAGCACTCAGGAAGCAGAGGTAGGAGGATCGCTGTGAGTTCAAGGCCACCCTGAGATGACTACAAAGTTAGTTCCAGGTCAGCCTGAGCCAGAGTGGTGAGACCCTATCTCAAAAAAAAAAAAAAAAAAAAAAAAAAATTACAGTTATTTATTCATTATTTACATTTATTTATTATTATTTAGATTTATTTGCTATTTAAATTTATTTATTATTATTTGTCGTTATTTCTTTATTATTTATATTTCTATATTATTTACATTCATTTTTTAGTCTTTATCCTTATTTGTTTATTATAGTTATTTATTTTTTATATTCGTTTATTTAATATTTATACTGCTTTGTTTATTATACTTATTTAGTAATAATATTTATTTATTGTTTTTTTATTTATTTATTATTTATATTCATTTTTGATATGTATCCTTATTTATCATATTTATTTATTGTTTTATTTATTATTTATATTCGCTTGTTTAATATTCATACTGATTTGTTTATTACATTTACTTATCATATTAATTTGTTGTTCTATATTTACTTATTATTTATATTCATTGATTTAGTATTTATTGTTATTATGTTGACTTATTCGTAGAAGTTTATTTAATATTTACGCTTATACATTGATTTATATTTATTAATTGATTACTTATATATATTTATATATTATTTATAATCATGTGTTTAATATTTATCCTTATTTGTTTATTATATTTATTTATTATATTTTTAATTTACATTCATTTATTTAGTATTTAATACTTATTTGTTTATTATATTTGTTTATTATTTATTTATTTATGTATTAATTTATTTATCATTTATGTTCATTTATTTAATAGTCACCCTTATTTGTTTATTATATTTATTCATATAATATATTTACTTATTGCTTTTCTTATTTATTGGTTATATTCGTTTACTTAATATTTATACTGATTTGTTTCTAATATTTATTTATCATATGTATTTATTGTTTTATATTTAATATTTTGGTTTTTATTTTTTGTTTTTTTTTTTTTTTTTTTTTTGTTTTGTTTTTCGAGGTAGGGTCTCACCACTCTGGCCCAGGTTGACCTGGAATTAACTTTGTAGTTTCAGGGTGGCCTCAAACTCACAGCGATCTTCCTATCTCTGCCTCCTCAGTGCTGGGATTAAAGGCGTGCATCACCATACCCTGCTATTTTTATTATTTATATTTGTTTGTTTAATATTTATCCTTAGCCGGGCGTGGTGGCGCACGCTTTAATACCAGCACTCGAACTTGGGAGGCAGAGGTAGGAGGATCACCATGAGTTCAAGGCCACCCTGAGGCTACATAGTGAATTCCAGGTCAGCCTGGACCAGAGTGAGACTCTACTTTGAAAAACAAACAAACAAAAAATATTTCTCCTTATTCGTTCATTATATTCATTTATCATAATTATTTATTTGTTGTTTTATTGATTGATTATGTATATCTATTTGTTCGTTTTATCATTTCACCATTTAGTGGTGAGAGAGAGAGAATGGGACCATCGCATGCCACGGCTTCCCAGGGACCACGGGCACCGCTTTGTGCATTGGGACCTGGGGATCGAACCCAGGTCCTTGGGCTCCGCTGGCAGGCGCCCTAACCGCTGAGCCACCTTGCCAGACCAAAAGTAGATAGAGCTCAATGAATGAAGCTGTCAGACAGCCTGAGAGAACAGAAACCAGCCCCTCAGTCCCTTACACTCTCCCGATTAAAGGAAGGAGGAAGGAAGGAAGGAAGGAAGGAAGGAAGGAAGGAAGGAAGGAAGGAGGAAGGAGGGAGGGGGATGGAAGGAGGAAGGAAGGAAAAGGAAAAGGGGAGGAAAAGACTTCTTTAACTGACAACCTCCATCAATAGAAACAATATAAAAAGATGAAAATATCATCCATTTGTAGTGGTGGGATGCCCCCACATCATTCATTCTCCCAGTTAAAAACCCTACAAGTTATCTGCTTTTTAGCGGTTTCTGGGGAGTCCCTGCTGGATACAGAAATCGTGTCTGGGGTACCAACCAACTCTGGGTGAGGAACCAAAAATTATGTAGGAGACACAGACAAGGCTAGCATGTACCCCAACCGCCCTCCCCTCGCCCGGTGAAGAATGGGAAGAAGGGGAGGTGGGGGCGGCGCAGCAGACGCAGTGAGGTACAGGAGAGGGTAGGAGGTAAAGGCTCTCTCTCTCACACTCTCTCTCTGTCTGTCTCTCAAGAGACTCGTGACAGGATGGGAGTGGTGGGTGGCACTATGCATTCCCACACTCCCGCTTGAAAGAAAGAGAGAGAGAGAACGGAAAAGACTTTTTTTTTTCTTTTCACTTCCTAACGTATTGTGAAGAACTCTGACATGCAGGCATTACGTTGTGAGTGCTTGTTTCTTTGAGTGTTCATCTAAAAATCATAGGAGAGACAGAAGAAACATACCATGTCCATCACAAAGCAAGCTCCACTTTTAAGAAATGTCGGTTTTATTTTACTTAGAAAAACCTGCAGGGCAACTAGAGGAATCACCGCAGCGGTTAAAGGAAGGAGGAGGAGGAGGAGGAGGAGGAGGAGGAGGAGGAGGAGGAGAGGAGAAGAAGAAGAAGAAGAAGAAGAAGAAGAAGAAGAAGAAGAAGAAAGAATGGGCTGGGGAGATAGAGGTGGTTGATCCTGTGGTTACTTAAAGGTGGGGTTCAAGCCGGGCGTGGTGGCACGCCTTTAATCCCAGCACTCGGGAGGCAGAGGTAGGAGGATCGCTGTGAGTTCGAGGCCACCCTGAGAATACAGAGTGAACTCCAGGTCAGCCTGAACTAGAGTGAGACCCTACCTCGAAAAACCAAAAAAAAAAAAAAAAAAAAAAAAAGGTGGGGTTCAATTCCCCACTAACCATGTAAAAGCAGGTACACGACGTGGCACTTGTGGCCGGAGTTAGTTCCCTCTGCAGTGGCAGGAGAGCCTAGCATTTGTTCTCCCACATGAAAATCCTACAAGTCATCTGTGTAAAATTAAACATTTTTTTTTCTTAGCGGTTTCTGATGAATACCGGGCAACTCCACCTGTAGAACCTGTAGGAGACAGTAGAAGGCTGGCATGTACACCAAACGCCCTTCCCTCGCCTGGCGAAGTACGTAAGCTAGATGCATAAGGGGCACATGCGTCTTGAGTTTGTTTGCAGTGGCTGAAGGCCTTGTGTGCCCATTCTCTCTCTCTCTATCAAATAAATAAATAAAAATAAAAATACATTTAAAATACTTTTTTAAAAGAATGGGAAGAAGAACACACACACACACACACACACACACACACACACACACACGGCATCCACAACAGTACTTAAACGTGAGACTGGAGTTCATTTGCAGTGGCAGAAGACTCACCATTTGTTCATTCTCATCCATTCCTTTTTATTATCTATCTATCTATCTATCTATCTATCTATCTATCTATCTATCTATCTATCTATCTATCTATCTATCTATCTATCTATCTATCTATCTATCTATCTATCTATCTATCTACCTATCTACCTATCATCTATCTATCAATCATCTCTCTGTATGTCTCTCTCCATGGTCTACCATTTCTCATCTTTTTAAATAAATAACTCTAAATGATAGATAAGAAAAGAAAGTAAAAAGCTGGGTGTGGTGGCGCATGCCTTTAATCCCAGCACTGGGGAGGCAGAGGTAGGAGGATGGCCATGAGTTCAAGGCCAGTCTGAGACTACATAGGCTGAAGTCCAGGTCAGCCTGGGCTAGAGTAAGCCTCTACTTCCAAAAACCAAAAGAAGAAAAAAGAGAAAGAAAACAAAATAAAATAAAGTAGCAGTAAGAGTAAGAAGGGGCTGTGAGGACAGAATGAAAACGCCTACAGGTTCTCTCTGTTGACCATTCAGAAAATATCTTTTTTATTTTTAAGGACACATAGTAATTTAGATAAAGATCACAAAGCAGCCTAACATGGTGGTGAACCCCTTTTACTCCAGTGCTCACTCGCTCCAGATGCTGACCTAGGAGGATTTCCGTGAGTTCCAGGCCCCTCTGGGGCTACAGAGTGAACTCTGCACGAGTGTGGCGGGTGTGGGTGAGGGCCTGTTTTCACTTTCACCGTCTCACGTTTCAAACAGCAACCTCTAGATGGCACCCGGGTCCCAGGAAAGCATTTGGCTAACATCACTAGGATGGGTCGCTCTTGTCTCCTCCCCCTTCCCTCAAATAAAAGCAGAAATCAAGCCGGGTATGGTGGCGCATGCCTTTAATCCCAGCACTCAGGAGGCAGAGGTAGGAGGATGTCCATGTGTTCGAGGCCACCCTGAGACTACATAGTGAATTCTAGGTCAACCTGAGCTAGAGTGAGACTCTAACTCAAAAAAAAAAAAAAAAAAAAAGCAGAAGTCACGCTGTTGCTGCTGGGGGTGGGGCACAGCGGGGAGGATGGCCTAAACAAGTGCCACATGATGTCTTCACCAGCAGGGCCTGCTTCATCGGAGCCCAACACCTGCCCCAGGGCAGGCTGTCATTGCTGCAGGCAGATACACACACACACAATCTCTCTTTGGCCTTTCTGTCCCACCCAGACTCACAGAGCTTGATGTTTGGATGGAGCCAGGCAAAATGAGGAGTAGTCAGCTCACTCACCAGGCTACCTATATTTCTAAGGGTGAAAAAGATAGCCAGCCACTCCAAAAAATGTATGCATTGTCTGGAGAGAGGGCTCAGCGTCCAGAGGTTCCTGCTTGAAAAATGCATTCAAAAAAGAAAAAGAAAATTAAAAAAAAAAGAAATAAAGAAAGAAAAAGAAAAATGCATTCAAAATAAAAAGGAAAAAAAGGAAATGCATTCAAGAGAGCCTGACCCTCACCTCCATAGATCTGTATTTTCTTCTCTTGACTTCTCTTTTTCTCTTCCTCCCGCTTTTCTTACAAAATGACGTCCAATTTGTTAACTTTTACACTTAAAACAAATGACAGTAAAGTTTTATTTAAAGATAAATAATTTTTGGAAATTTTAGATTTTAGGAACATGTTTTAGGAAATCACTTTAACATTTAACAATACAATATACTAGCAGTTTTTCAAGGACTGAGCGACCTCCATAACGTGACATCACTATGGCCAGCTCGGCCTACATTTCAACAAGCAGGCAGAAAACTCTCACGCAGCCACGTGCACAAAATGGCGCCTACATCTGGAATGTATTTGCAGTGCCTGGAGGCCCTGTTGTGCCCATTCTCTCTCTCTCTTTCCCCCTCCCCCAATAATAAATACGAATACACTCTGAGACTACATAGTGAATTCCAGGTCAGCCTGGGCTAGCATGAGACCCTACCTCCAAAAAAAAAAAAAAAAAAACCCAAAAAAAAAAAAAAAAAAAAAAAAAAAGGAAGGCTAGAGAGATGGCTCCATGGTGATGGTTGCTGGCCTCCCAAGCAAGGTTAGATTCCCCAGTACCCACAATACAGCCATGTGCACAAAATGGCACGTGCATATGCAGTGCCTGGAGGCCCTGTTATACCCATTTTCTCTCTCCCTCCCCTCTCTCATAAATAAATAAAAAATGAAATTTTAAGCTGGGCGTGGTGGTGCACGCCCTTAATCCCAGCACTGGGAGGCAGAGGTAGGAGGATCGGATCGCTGTGAGTTCGAGGCCACCCTGAGAATACATAGTGAATTCCAGGTCAGCCTGGGCCAGAGTGAGACCCTACCTCGAAAAACCAAAAAAAAAAAAAATCAAAATGAAGACCCAAACTCATGTGGTGGCTCATATAGATAATCCCAGCACTTGGGAGGCTGAGTTAGCCCACCAGGGATAGAGATCCTGCTTTTATTTATTTGTTTGAGAGAAAGAGAGAGGGAGAATGGGCATGTCAGGGCCTCCAGCCACTGCAAACCTTGTGCATATGGCCTACGTGGGTCCTGGGGAATCAAACCTGTGTACTTTGGCTTTGCAGGCAGGAGCCTTAACCACTAAGTGATCCCTCTAGCCCGAGATCCTGCTTTTTAATAAAATGAAAATCCAAAGAAAAAGGGAAAACCTGTTTTAGGTAAAGCTGTGCAGAACAGTCAGTCATTTACAAGCCTTATAAATGTTAGTGTTTTTAGCTTGAATATATATGTTCCATTGGTTTGATAGTTCACCCTTGATAGCCATTTATATTATTGACTATCCTCTTCCCTGACCATAGACTCAAAGGTGTCTGAGAGGAGAGAAGCCATGAGGAGAATGACAAAGAACAGAGTGTCCTTTAAATACTACCTGCTTGTTCGCCACAACACTTGAAGAGTTGGGGTAGGATTCGTTTTGTTTGGAAAAAGGTGGTGATGACGCGGTCTGAGTTATGACAGTAGGAGCATCCAGGGAGAAAAATAAGGTTGAAAAAAAAAAAGTGAGAGAGGAGGAAACCTTGATGAGGTGGAAAATAAATAAAAGAACTGGCGGTCTCAGTGGTGAGCCAGTGAGCATGAAGGAGGCCCTTGGCTCAATTTCCAGCATCAAAAATAAAATATAAAACGACCAACCCTGAAGAATTTGGACATGTCAGTAGACGTGTTATCTTTTGTTCACTGGAAACATTATCATCACCTTACACGGTCACTTACATCCATTTGTAAAAATGCAATTGGCAGTGAGGCTCTTGGTCCCTGCTGGGAGACCCTACTCCGCCATCTCTCCACATCACCTCTGCCTTCTTTATGCATATCCGAAAGCAGGAAACCACAAAGACAGCTGGTACTCCGATTCTGCAATTCCGGTAAGGAACCACAGTCTCGCTTCTTACTCCTGACTTTAGGGCAGCGCATTCCTCCTGCTCATTATGTCCAGGGCCTTCGGGGCAGGAAAAAGGACTTGCGTGATTCCAGGAGTCTAGCGAACTGCAGCGCTTGATAACCTCTTGGCTGGAAGTTTGCTGGCCCCTGGTGGATGGAGAAAAGCGGTGAGTCCGGCACCGGACAATGGACCACTAGAGGGCAGCAGTCGGCAGGGCTCCAGAGACCTCCAGAGAGCACTGTGGTTTGTGGTTTTTTTCTTCTTTTTCAACATTTTTTTTTTTTTTTTTTTTTTTTTTGGTTTTTCGAGGTAGGGTCTCACTCTGGCTCAGGCTGACCTGGAATTCACTATGTAGTCTCAGGGTGGCCTTGAACTCTCAGCGATCCTCCTACCTCTGCCTCCCCAGTGCTGGGATTAAAGGCATGCGCCATCATGCCCGGCTTCTTTTTCAACATTTTAAAACATGTTTTAGCGCACGCATTTACTCCCAGCACTGGGGAGGCAGAGGTAGGAGGATCGCTGAGAGTTCAAGGCCACCCTGAGACTACATAGTGAATTCGGTCAGCTTGGGCTACAGTGAGACCCTACCTTGAAAAACCAAAAAAATAAATAATAAAATATTTTTAAATTTTATTTATTTGAGAGAGAGAGAGAGAGAGAGAGAGAGAATAGGCGCACCAGGGCCTTCAGCCACTGTAAACAAACTTCAGACGTACGCACCACCCTGTGCATCTGGCCTAATGGGTCCTGGGGAATCTTAACTTGGGTCCTTTAGCTTTGCAGGCAACCGCCTTAACCACTAAGCCATCCCTCCAGACCAGCTCTGTGGTTTTAAATTCAGCCCAAATAGGTAGTGCTACTTGCCGCAACAAAAGAGAAAATAAATCTTGAATCAGCATACACAGTAATGTCTGTTGGAGTAGGGGAGCTTTGTAAAGTCAGGCAGAAAAATAACAGATGGACAACATCCTCAGGTACGGTTACCATCGATCACTAACTGACAGGCTGTCCAAAGGAAGGAACGAAGATTATATTAAAATAAGATATTCAGAAAGACGAAATAATGAAGCTTTTTGTTGTTGTTTGTTTCTTTTTGTTTTTTGAGGTGGGGGGAGAGAGAGAGGGAGACAGAATGGGCGCACCAGGGTCCCTAGCCACTGCAAACAAACTCCAGATACATGCACTTTACTTGGGCACTGGGGAATTGTGTCTGAGTCCTTTGGCTTTGTTGGCAAGTGTCTTAACCAGTAAGCAATCTCTCCAGCCCAAACAACGTTTTTTTTTTTTTTTTCCTCGAGGTAGGGTTTCACGATAGCCCAGGCTGACCTGGAAGTCACTTGTCGTCTCAAGGTGGCCTTGAACTCTCGGAGGTCCTCCTACCTCTGCCTCCTGAGTGTTGAGTGATTAAAGGCATGCACCACCACACCTGACTCTCCAAACAATGTTTTTATTATTATTTATTTTATTTATTTATTTATTTTTATTTATTTATTTATTTATTTATTTTAGTTTTTTGAAGAAGGGTCTCACTCTAGCCCAGGCTGACCACTATGTAGTCTCAGGGTGGTATAGAACTCACTACCTCTGCCTCCCAAGTGCTGGGATTAAAGATGTGTGCCACCATGCCTGCCTAATGTTTTATAATTTTTAATGTTTTATTTATTTATTTGGAAGAGAGAAAGAGGCAGAAAGAGTAGGTGCGTCACTGCAAATGAACTCCAGACACATACACTACCTTGTGCATTTGGCTTAAGTAGTACTGAGGAATCAAACCTGGGTCCTTAGCCTTCATAAGTAAGCACCCTAACCATTAAGCTATCTATCCAGCCCTGATCACAGGATTTTAATTTAAAAACTATGAGATTAATTCAAGCACAAGAGAAAACTTTGTTATCCAGGAACAAGATAAACATGAGACTATGAGGCTAATGCCCAGCATGGCATACTATACTATAATGGCATTTTAGTGTGCATATATTAATATGCACTACAAAATAATTAAAAAATAGTAACATCATTTATTACCAAGTATTATGTACTATACTTAATCATATACACTATATCTTTATATAATTGGTAGCATAGTAGGTTTACATTACCATCACCAGAAAATATGAGCACTATATTGCCCTAAGATATTATGACAGCTAGGCTGGAACTATGCAATAGGAAAATTTCAGCTTCATTATAATCTTATGGGACCACTGTTTGTCAATGCAGACTACTATGAACTAAAATGTCATTACACGGCACATAACTGTGTCGACTGGATGTACATGTGTGAGATAAAATCGGCAGAGAAAAAGACAAATCCTTTCATATTTGATTTGTTCTAGAATGGGCAGATGTGGACATCAATAACCAAGAATGTGATTGCATTAAAAGGAGTAAATAAAGGGTGCCAGTTAGTAAAGCATGAGACTTTAAAAAAATTTTTTATTTTTAATGACAACTTCTTTAATTGTAGACAATATCCCATGTTATTTCCCTCCCGACCCCACTTTCCCCTTTGAAACTTCACTCTCCATCATATCCCTCCCCTCTCAATCAGTCTCTTGTAAAGCACGAGACTCTTAAAAGGAGTAAATCTGATGTATTCAGAATGTGGTTTGAGTTCTGAGGTGCACAAGAGAGATATAAGCTCAACACCCATGTCTGAACTTGAGCTACAGATCTGGCTACAGCTTGCATCTTTGGTGTTTTGATTTTTGAGGTAGGGTCTCACTCTAGCTCAGGCTAACCTGGAATTCACTATGTGGCCCAGTGTGGCCTCGAACTTATGGTGATCCTCCTACCTCTGCCTCCTGAGTGCTGGGATTAAAGGTGTGAGCAACTATGTCTCTCTCCTTTTTCTTTTTCTAAATTGATTTTTCTTTGCTGTTTGTTATAGTAATGGAAAACTGGGTAACAGGGATCTGTGCTATATATTTACCAAGAGTAGGGTCATGTTGTCAGAGTAAACAGACTAGAAAATGAGTGAGGCTGAGTTTCAGGGAACTTTCAGTGTCCCAAAGACTAGGCCTTCAACTTTCTGTTCTGAGGAGCTTGAGATGGCTTAAATGTTTCTAGGAAGGGCCAGGAAATGGCTCAGCAGTTAAAGGTGCTTGCTTGCAAAGCCTGCTGGCCTAGGTTGGATTCCCTAGTACCACTGTAAAACCAAATGTACAAAGTGGTACATGCATCTGAAGTTCATTTGCAGTGGCAAGAGGCCCCATGTGCCCATGCACCCTCCAAAAATGTTTCAAGGTCTTCCTGCTTTTGCACCTGAGATAAGTAGATTCTTCAGTGGTGCCATTCCATTTCCCTCTCATACAATGGTCCATGGGATCAGCAGTTGTACCTTCTCGTTCTTCTCCTGCATATACAAATGCATCCCCTGTATTTAGCTTAGTTTTTCCATATAAGAAATTTGAGGAAAAAATTTGAATTGTGCTGTGTAATTATGAAAGAAAAGCATGCACTAGAAGTTTAGTAACAAAGCCTCAAAATCATGTATAAAGGGGCTGGAGAGATGGTTCAGAGGTTAAGGTCTTGCCTTCAAAGCCTACTGACCTGGGTTTGATTACCCAATACCCATGTAAGCCAGATACACAAAGTTGCGCATGTGTCTGGAGGTCTGTTTGCAGTGGCTAGAGGCCCTGGCACGCCCATTCTCTGTCTATTTCTGTCTGTCTGCATCTCTCTGCTTGCAAATAAATAATTTAATTTAATTTTTAAAATGAATCATTCTAAAAGTTTAATAAAAGAGTTTAATAAAAGCAAATGTGACCAAATACTTGTTGAATGCCTGTTATCATCTTGGCCATACATATATTCATGATATAAAGATAAATAAAATCAAAGCTGAAGCATCTGACTCAAGGAAGGGACTGCAGCACCAGCCGCCCCTCGCCGCCCGCTGGCTTCCAGACCCCATCGACAGGGCGGG
>JAEOAD010001243.1:0-2500 GCA_036365145.1 Orientallactaga sibirica
AGCAGGACCTGGCTCTTTGGCGGGCAGCTTCTACCTCCTAGAGGCCTTTGCCCGAGCCCCCCACGATCTCCTTAGTTAGGCTGGGCCAGTCCTAGGAAAACACACCCTCTGTGACCTGTTTGTTCATTTTTCAGACATCCCCCTTCTGGTAGGCTCATAACTACGAGTGATGGCATGAAATCTAAGATATTGCTCCGTTTCCAAAAAGACCCTTCCGCGCACCACCTGTCCCCTGGCTCAGCAGTCCAAACTCAGGCGGCCATTTGGAGCGTTTTTTTGGAAAAGCAGATTCTCTAACCCCGGGTGAACGCGTCGCGGACGGGCCAGGAGAAGGCCTGGGTGTTCCAGGGACTATCTGCGTGGGAGAAAAACGGGGCTCCCTACAAGCACCTGAGTCACCTGCTCACATCTGTCTGGGACCTCCAGAACTGACAGAGGTTTTAAGATATTCAGTAGGAATTTTGAGCGCCTTTTCTACCTGAGGCGCACACTTCTGGTACCCAGCAGACCTAGTGGAGTGTCAGAGATGGGCGGGCAGGATGTGTCTCAGCTGCTGTGCACGAAATCAAGATGTGCCCGCCCCCTTGTGTCCAAGTGAGGCATTGCACCCATGCGTAACAGTATCTGACTAAACGTGGGACCTGGAGACTGAAATCCCACTCAGGATTCGAACCGGTGTTCTTAGGGTTAGAAGCCAGGGGCCTTAACCCCTAAGTATTCTCTCCAGCCCAGAAATTCCTTTTAATTCCTTATAAGTCTTATGAGCTGAAGAGTGGGCAGAAGGAATCGAGACCCTCAGACTTGGAAAGTGTAGCTTGAGGCACGGAGTCGCCAGAACGAGGCGCTTGAGAACCTTCCTGACAACAGGGTGGATGCAGGTTTGGTGATGGACCATAACAAGGGCAAGTTATGGAAAACTCGCCAGTATGTCATTTCTTCATTCAGTCACACTTGCAAACCATCGCAAAGCCAAAATAACAAAAAGAAAAAAGAAGGGAAGGAAGGAAGGAAGCAAGGAAGAAAAGAAAAGAAAGGAAGTAAGAAAGGAAAGGAAGCAAGAAGGACAGACAGCAAAACTCACTCAAGCAAGCAAGGAACAGAGGAAGAAAGAAAACTAAAATATACAATAAATCAAATAAATTACGATCGAAACAGACTGAAGCTTGGACTTTACATAGCCTAAATGCCGGGAATAGTTGTAAGCGAAGCGATGACACACAACCCATTTGGCAAACGTCTATTAGGTCCTGCTAAGGAGACGACTCGATAATCTCTGAAAATTACAGAAAAACCCTATGTGCTCTATCTTTGCAGGAGACACACTGATGGCTATGCAGGCCTTTGTCAGGATAGAGAAAATTCAGTGCTGGTTTGAGAAACTTTCCAGCAGATCACCTGGGAAAGAAAATAACACAGACACAAGGCCAGAGTCACCTGGTGTCATCACATGAAAAGTCGACATCACAGAAGCCTCCCTTCAACGGAGATCCAGAGAATGCTCACTGCACTTACTATGTATATTAGGACATTACAAGGATTTGATTCAGAGATTGACACTTCTTAGAAGTTATTCTAACTTTTCCAGGAAACCAATTGTGAATAAGTACATGTTATAAGGCTTTGGCTGGAAGTTCAAGGCCAGCCTGAGATGCCACAGTGAATTCTGTGTTAGCCCGGCCTACAGCCATTGCTACCTCGTACCCCCTAAAAAAATTGTTTATGTATGTATGTATGTATGTATGTATGTATGTATGTATGTATGTATATATATATATATGTGTGTGTGTGTGTGTGTGTGTGTGTTTGTGGGTGTGTGTATGTTTCTGTGTTGGTGGATACACATTTCCATATGGCCTTAAAAATAATTCTATTGAGATATATATAAAAATTTATATACATTAACATATAATTATGTATATCAGTATATGTATGTATTATGTATTATTAATAACGTATAAAAATCTATAATACATGTAATTATATTTTATTCCAAGTAATTGGACTCAGAGCCCCGGGAAGATTTTTAAATCTCTCCACCTTAGTATTTCAAGCAGGGCCTTGGTCTCTGGCGGCCGGCTTTTAACTCCTCGAGGCCCTTTCCCGTCAGCCCTCCACGATCTCCTTAGTTAGGCTGGGCCATTTCTAGGAAAACACACCCTCTGTGACCTGTTTGTTCATTTTTCAGACATCCCCCTTCTGGTAGGCTCTCGTAAATAAGGTGATGGCATGAAATCTAAGATATTGCTCCATTTCCAAAAGACCCTTCCGCTCACCACCTGTCCCCTGGCTCAGCAGTCCAAACTCAGGCGGCCATTTGGAGCGTTTTTTGGAGCAGCAGATTCTCTAACCCGGGTGACGCGACGCGTTCACCCGGGGTTAGAAAATCTGAGCAGACAGGCCAGGAGAAGGCCTGGGTGTTCCAGGGACTATCTGCGTGGGAGAAAAACGGGGCTCCCTACAAGCACCTGAGTCACCTGCTCACATCTGTCTGGGACCTCCA